>WNWK01033757.1:0-20924 GCA_009830355.1 Cherax destructor | reverse complement strand
ACTATAATACTGTACTACTATACGGTACTACTGTACTGTACTATACTGTACTACTATTCTGAACTACTGTACAGTACTACTATACTGTACTACTGCACTGTACTACTATACTGTACTACTGTACTGTACTACTACACTGTACTCTATACTGTACTACTGTACTGTACTACAATACTGAACTACTATACTGTTATACTATACTGTATTTTTTACTGTGCTACTGTACTGTACTAGTGTACTGTACTACTGAACTGTACTACTGTACTGTACTATTGCACTGTACTTCCAAACTAATTCTGTACTGTACTACTGTAATGTACTTTTATACTGAACTATTGCACTGTACTGTACTACTGTAATGTACTTTTATACTGTACTATTGCACTGTACTGCTATACTGTTCAACTGTACTGCACTACTATACTGTACTACTGTACTGTACTACTATACTGTGCTACCATACTGTACTACTATACTCTACTACTGTACTGTACTAGTGTAATATACTGTACTACTGTACTATACTGTACTACCATACTGTTCTATTGTTTTGTACTATTGTACTGAACTAGTGTACTGTACTACTGTATCGTACTACTGTACTGTACTACTACACTGTACTTCTATACTGTACTACTGTACAGTACTAATATACTGTACTACTATACTGTAGTATTGTACTGTACTACTGTACAGTACTACTATACTGTACTACGATACTGTACTATTGTACTGTACTACTATTATGTACTACTGTACTATACTACTATACTGTACTACTATACTGTACTACTGCACTGTACTACTGTACTGTAATACTGTACTACTATACTGTACTTCTATACTGTACTACTGTACAGTAGTAATATACTGTACTACTATACTGTACTAGTGTACTGTACTACTGTACAGTACTACTATACTGTACTACTATACTGTACTACAGTACTGTACAAAAGTACTGTACTACTGTACTGTACTACTGTACTGTACTAGTGTACTGTACAACTGTACTGTACTACTGTGCTGTACTATACTGTACTACTGTACTTTACTACTGTCTACCTGGAGTCTACCTGGAGAGAATTCCAGGGGTCAACGCCCCCGCGGCCCGGTCTGTGACCAGGCCTCCTGTTGGACCAGAGCCTGATCAACCAGGCTGTTACTGCTGGCGGCACGCAGTCCAACGTACGAACCACAGCCCGGCTGATCAGGTACCGACTTGAGGTGCCTGTCCAGTGCCTGCTTGAAGACAGCCAGGGGCTTGTTGGTAATCCCCCTGATGTACGCTGGGAGGCAGTTAAACAATCTTGGGCCCCTCACACTTATTGTGTTGTCCCTCAACGTGCTAGTGGCACCCCTGCTCTTCATTGGGGGGATGTTACATCGCCTGCCGAGTCTTTTGCTTTCGTACGGAGTGATTTTTGTGTGCAAGTTTGGTACTAAGCCCTCGAGAATTTTCCATGTGTATATAATAATGTATCTCTCCCGCCTGCGTTCTAGAGAGTACAGGTTTAGGAACTTCAAGCGTTCCCAGTAGTTGAGGTGGTTTATCGCAGTTATGCGTGCCGTGAAGGTTCTCTGCACATTTTCAAGGTCAGCAATTTCACCCGCCTTGAAAGGTGCAGTTAGTGTGCAGCAATATTCCAGCCTAGATAGAACAAGCGATCTGTAAAGTGTCAACATGGGCTTGGCATCCATGGTTTTGAAGGTTCTCATTATCCATCCTGTCATTTTTCGAGCAGATGCAATTGCTACATTGTTATGGTCCTTGAAGGTGAGATCCTCTGACATGATCACTCCCAGGTCTTTGACATTAGTTTTTCGCTTCTATTGTGTGGTTGGAATTAGTTTTGTACTTCGATGAGATTTTAATTTCTTCACGTTTTCCGTATCTGAGTAATTGAAATTTCTCATCATTGAACTTCATATTGTTTTCTGCAGCCCATTTAAAGATTTGGTTTATGTCTGCTTGGAGTCTTGCAGTGTCTTCAACGGTGGACACTGTCATACATATTCGGGTGTCATCTGCAAAGGAAGACACAGCACTGTGGCTTATATCCCTGTCAATGTCTGATATGAGGATGAGGAATAGGATGGGAGCAAGTACTGTGCCTTGTGGAACAGAGCTTTTCACAGTAGCTGCCTCAGACTTTACTCTGTTGACTACTACTCTTTGTGTTCTACGTGTTAGGAAATTATAGATCCATCTACCAACTTTTCCTGTTATGCCTTTATCACGCATTTTGTGTGCTATTACACCATGGTCACACTTGTCAAAGGCTTTTGCAAAATCTGTGTATATAACATCTGCATTCTGTTTATCTTCTAGAGCATCCAGAACCTTGTCGTAGTGGTCCAGTAGTTGGGACAGACAGGAGCGGCCTGCTCTAAACCCATGCTGTCCTGGGTTGTGCAATTGATGGGTATCAAGATGGGTGGTGATCTTGCTTCTTTGAACCCTTTCAAAGATTTTTATGATATGGGAAGTTAGCGCAATTGGTCTGTAGTTCTTTGCTATTGCTTACTGCCCCTTTGTGGAGCGGGCTATGTCTTTTGTTTTTAGTAGCTGCGGGACGATCCCAGTGTCCATGCTCCCTCTCCATAGGATGTTAAAAGCATGTGATAGGGGCTTTTGCAGTTCTTGATGAACATGGAGTTCCATGAGTCTGGGCCTGGAGCGGAGTGCATGGGCATGTCATTTATTGCCTTTTCGAAGTCGTTTGGCGTCGTGATGATGTCAGAAAGGCATGCGTCTGTCAAGTTCTGTGGCACTCTCATAAAAAATAATTTAGGTTTTCGATTTTCAGTCTGGTTAGTGGCTCGCTAAAGACTGAGTCATACTGGGATTTAAGTAACTCACTCATTTCCTTGCTGTCATCTGTGAGGACCCATCCGGTTTAAGTAGGGCCCAATACTGGTTGTTGTTCTCGACTTTGATTTTGCATAGGAAAAGAAATACTTAGGTTTCTTTCAATTTCATTTATGGCTCTTAGTTCTTCCCGTGTCTCTTGATTCCTATAAGATTCCTTTAGTTTTAATTGATGTTTGCTATTTCTCTGACTAGTGTCTCCCTACGTATTTCAGAGATATTGGCCTCCTGTAGCCGCTCCGTTATTCTGTGCCTTCGCCTGTATAGGGAGCGCCTCTCTCTTTCCAGTTTGCCTCTTCTCCTCCTTTTCCTTAAGGGAATTTGCCTTGAGCAAACCTCAAGTACCACAGAGTTAATTTGTTCTAGACATAAGTTGTGATCCGTGATGCTTAGGCAATCTTCCCAGTTTATATCATGTAGAACTTGGTTTACTTGGTCCCACCTTATGTTTTTGTTATTGAAGTTGAATTTGGATAAAGCTCACTCACGGCTGATCACATTTTGTTGATCTGCGGCTCCCCGCATGCATGTCTGGACCTCTATTATGTTGTGATCTGAGTATATTGTTTTTGATATGATGACATTTCGTATCAGATCATCATTGTTGAAGATGAGGTCCAGCGTATTCTCTAATCTTGTGGGCTCTACTATTTGCTGGTTTAAGGTGAACTTGGTGCAGAGATTTAAAAGTTCATGCATGTGTGAATTTTCATCTGAGCTGCCTCCTTGTGTTATCTCTGCTACCACATTGTTTGCAATGTTTCTCCATTTTAGGTGCCTGAGGTTGAAATCCCCCAGTAGCAAGATGTTGGGGGCAGGAGCTGGAAGATTTTCCAGACAGTGGTCAATTTTCAGAAGCTGTTCCTGGAATTGTTGGGACGTTGCATCCGGGGGCTTGTAGACAACCACGATGACCAGGTTTTGATTCTCGACCTTTATTGCTAATACTTCAACTACATCATTTGAGGCATTTAGTAGTTCTGAACATATAAGTGACTCTGTGATATACAGGCCAACCCCTCTTTTTGCCTGTTCACTCTGTCACACCTGTATAGGTTGTAGCCCGGGATCCATATTTCATTGTCCAAGTGATCTTTATGTGGGTCTCTGTGAAAGCCGCAAACATAGCATTTGACTCTGTAAGCAGTCCACGAATGTAAGGTACCTTGTTGTTTGTTGCTGGCTTTAGACCCTGTATATTAGCAAAGATGAATGTAGTTGGATTGGTTGTATTGGTGGTATGGGGGGTCTTTTTTCCTGGCTCTAATATCTGTTGTAATGGAGTGGAGGCCACTGACTGTGATTCCACTCCAGAAATGATTGCAGTTGGTGTACAATTTATGTCATTTCCTGCCAGCTTTTTTTTCCTTCCTGGCACTAAAAAACCTCTCCGGAGTGGCTGTGGCTACCCTGATTTTGCCATGGTCTGGATGTTCTGTGTCGCCTCGTACTCTTTAGGTGGTATGCCTGGCAATATAAGTTATAGCACTGTCTTTCCTGAATTGATGTGTGGCACATTTCAGGGTGGAAAAATTACAGGACGGGAGGTTGCATTTGCCTGTTTTCATATGGGAACGGCATTTTCTGGGTGATCATAATTGCATGTCCCATCTGATTTCCCAGATTTTCATGCCTGCAGATACCAAGTGCATAATATTCACATAGGCCTGGTTTCCGTTTGCCCTGGTTTTTTGTGACTATGTTCCCCATTGGTGGGTGTGTTCCTGTCTTATGTCTGTCTTCGTTACTATTGCTAACAATGGAGCCTTCAGCTGTTTCCGGTAATTTATCTTCAGTATTTCCCTGGGCATCCCCTTGTTTACTATCTACCGTGGTATTGCTAGTTTGTACCACTGTTTTGTGTGTGTCCTTGTCTACACCTGTTTCCCTGTCATTTATTTCACTAGAGCTACTGTCCCTCTTCAGGTCACCATCATTTATTTCTCCATTCTTAGATATATTGGGTATCATTTCAACATCTGTACCAGGGGCGTATGCATCATCTGGCCCTGATTTTTTACTGTCCCAACTGTTATAGAAAGCTCTCATGTTTTTTTATGAAGTCCGATTTGGTGTTGTCATCTTTTAATATCGATGTGGTTTTATTCCACAGTTCGGTCTCATTTGGACATACCCAAAAACACTTCCCTTGTTTAATATCTCGGGTGCTGTACTAGTGTACTGTACAACTATACTGTTCTACTATACTCTACTTCCGTGCTGTACTACTATACTGTACTACTATACTGTGCTACTGTATTGTACTACTACACTGTACTACTATACTGAACTACTGTACTGTACTACTGCACTGTACTACTGTACTGTACTACTATACAGTACTATAGTGTACTAATGAACTCTACTACTGTACTGAACTACTATACTGTTCAACTATACTATAGTTTTATTCTGTACGACTGTACAGTATAAGTGTACTGTACTAATTAACTGTACTACTGAACTGTACTACTGTACTGTACTACTGCACTGTACTTCCAATCTGTAATTCTGCACTGTACTAGTGTACTGTACTACTATACTGTAAAATTGTACTGTACAGTACTACTGTACTGTACTACTATACTGTACTACTATACTGTACTTCTATACTGTTCTACTGTATTGTACTACTATTCTGTACTACTGTTCTGTACTACTATACTGTGCTACCATACTGTACTACTATACTGTACTATTGTACTGTACTAGTGTATAATACTGTACTGTACTATAATGTACTACCATACTGTTCTATTGTACTGTACTACTGTACTGAACAAGTATACTGCACTACTGTTCCGTACTACTGCACTGTACAACTATACTGTACGACTGTACGGTACTACTATTCTGTATTACGATACTGTACTAGTGTACTGTACTACTATACTGTACTACTGTACTGTAATACTGTACTACTATACTATACTACTATTCTGTACTACTGTACTGTACTGTACTGTACTACTGTACTGTACTACTATGCTGTACTACTATACTGTACTACTGTACTGAAAAACTGTACTGTACTACTTTACTGTACTACTATAATGTACTACAATACTGTACTACTGTACTGTAATAGTGTACTGTACTACTATTCTGTAATACTGTACTGTACTACTATACTGCACCAAGATACTGTACTACTATACTGTACTACTGAACTGTTCTACTATACTGTATTTCTATACTGTACTACTACACCGTACTACTATACTGTACTACTGTAATGTACTACTATTCTGTACAACAATACTATACTTCTGCAATGTACTACACTACTGTACTACTATACTGTACTACTGTACTGTACTATTATTATGTACTACAATACTGTACTATTGTACTGTACTTCTACACTTAACTACCGTACTGTACTGTACTACTATACTGTACTACTATACTGTTCAACTATACTGTACTAATGTACTGTACTACTATACTGTACTACTATACTGTACTACTATACTGTAGTACTATACTGTACTACTATACTGTACTACTGTTCTGTACTACTGTACTGTACACCTGTACTGTACTACTGTAGTGCGTTTTTACTATAATAGTGTACTGTACTACTATTCTGTACTACTGTACTGTACTTCTATACTGTACTACTACACTGTACTTATATACTGTTCTACTGAACTGAACTACTGTATTGAACTACTACACTGTTCTGCTATACTATACTGTTGTACTATACTACTATACTGTACTACTGTACGGTACTACTATACTGTAATTTCAGTATTCGTATGGAAATTGGGGGGATGTTAATGTATTCCGGTATGGTCCCGGTATTAACGTACAATAAACAGTAGTACAGTAGGGGAGAACAGCAGAGAAATTCAGTATAGTATACCTTGAGAAATTTTTTATAGTTCGGTATGTCTTATGTATAGTAGTGCGGAATGGAAATTCAGTACGGTAGTACAGTATAGAGTACGGTTAAATTTACTTTAATAGTAAACAGTATATTAAACAGTATGTAATACAGTTCAGTTGTGATATGGTAAAAAAGGGTACACTTGTCCCAGTACAGCAGTACATACATTACATTATGTACTACAATCCCGGTGGTAGGTATTTGGTACAGTGCGGTACTGATTTTGAACAGTGGGGGGAGTACGGTGCACTAGTCAAATAAAATGGTACAGTACAGTGGTACTCTGTAGTGCTATAGAAATTAAAATTCAGTGGTACGGTATATTAGTCCCAATAGTAGTAGGTACAGTAGTGCAGTATAGTAGTAAAATTGAAGTACAGTATTGAAAGAACAGTACAGTAGTAAAATCAGTTTACCAAATTTTAGTAGAGAATAGTGGTATGGTATGGTAGTCAGTACGGTAGTAGAGTGCGGTAGTTAAGTGTGGTAGTACGTAAGTACTGGTATTTTATAAAGTATAGTGGTACAGTACAGTAGTACAGTATGGTAATACAAACAATAGTACAATATAGTAGTACAGCACAATGGTACTATAGTGTATATTGTACAGTACAGTAGGTTGTAAAATTCAGTAATAATAATTACAGTACAGTACTACAGTAAAATATTACATTATAGAAATTCATTCAGTAGTATAATATGGTTTTTTAATTACAGTAGACTATAGTACAGTATAGTAGTAAAGTACAAAGTACAGTTCGGTAGTAATTTTATGGTATGCGGTTAGTATTTTACGGAATAGTAGTACGGTATATTGGTACACACGGTAGTAGGTACAGTAGAACGGTCTAGTAGTACGGGAGTCGGGATAGTATTACGGGACATTAGTTTAGTGTTAAAAAATACCCAATTTTACAGTTTCTGGTTCAGTATAAATAATTTCGGGGTGGGAGTACGGGAAAGTGTACGGGACAGTAAACCGGGTTTAGTATTTGGGGCAGGGTACAGTACGTAGTACAGAATGGGAGTACAGTTTAGTAGTACAGTACTGTAGTACAACATATGGGACCGAGAAAATATAATTCTAAAGTTTTCTAAAGGGATAATCTACGGGGTTTAAATTTTTTTTTTTTGGGACATTGGGGGTAGAGTGTAGTAGAACAGTACAGTAATTCGGGTTTTATAGTATAGTAGTACAGTATAGTAGTACAGCACTCTAGTACAGTATAATTCAGTTCAGTATAGCATAGTAGTACAGTACAATAGAACAGTACAGTAGAGTAGTACACTACAGTGTACAACAGTACTACTGAATAATGTAAGTATAGTAGTACATTACAGTAGTACAATATAGTAGAACAGAATAATAGTACAGTATAGTAATTCTGTACGGGAGTAAAAATGGGAGTACGGGGTTAAGTTACAATTTATTTAAATTTAGTATAGTAGTACAGTATAGTAGTAGTACAGTACAGTAGTACAGTAAAAAAGTACATACAATAATTTCCATACCTTAAATACATTATAATAAAGTATAATGAATAAGTAGTACAGTATAGTAGTACAGGATAGTAGTATAGTGCAGTAGAGTAGTACAGTATACTAGTACAGTACAGTAGTACAGTACAATGTACCCGAATAGTAGTACAGTATGTACAGTACATTCAAAGGGACAGTACAGTAAAAACATTAAATTCATATGGGAGTACAGTATGGGAGACAGTATAATAATTTTGTACATTAGTAAAGTACATAGCACAGTTTAGTAATTTCTGTATAGTGTCTGTATGGGAATTTCAGTACTAAACTGTACTACTATTCTGTGCTACAGTGCTGTCCTCTGTCTGTAATGCTGAGACTGTTTACTGTGCTGTTTGCTGTTCTGTGCTACTACACTGTGCTGCTATGCTGACTACAGTACTGTGCTGTTATTACTTAACTAACACTCAGCAATGTACTGTGTGCTATGTGCTACTACATGCTACTGACTGTTCTGCTCTGCTGCTGTGTTGTGCTAATATGCTGTGCTACTGTTCTGGTACTATGCTGTACTACTATGCATTACTGCTGGACTGTGCTTTTGTAGCTTTGCTGCTATGCTGTGCTATGGTGTACTACTGTGCTGTGACTGCTATGTTATACTGCTGGACTGTGCTACTAATGTGCTATGCTGTGAGTGCTGTGCTGTACTACTATGTTGTATTGCTGTGCTGTCAACTCTGCTGTGCTGTGCTGCTATGCTATGTGCTATGTGCTGTTGTTACTACTCTATGTATCTATTGTTCTGTGATTGCTATGCTGTGCTACTGTACTGTGCTATATACTCTATAAAATATGCTGTGGTGCTCTGCTGTGCTACTGCAACTACTGCACTCTGCTACTATGCTGTGCTGCTATGCTATGACTATTCTCTGCTAAAAGGTTCTGGTAGAAGCTGTGCTGTGCTACTGTGCTGTTTACCTGTTCTGTGCTTCTGTGCTGTGCTGCTATGCTGCCTCTGTGCTCTGCTGCTATGCTGTGCTGTTATGCTGCTTCTGTGCTGTTGCTACTATGCTGCACTACAGTGCTGTGCTGCTGTGCTGTGCTGATTTTGCTTGCTGGTGCACTGTGCTTCTATGCTGTTCTACAAAAGCTGTGCTACTGCTGTGCTAATGCTGCTACTGCTGTGTTGTGGTGCTATGATTGCTCTGTGCTGTTTGCTTTGCTGCTAACCTGGTGTGCTTTTCTGCTATGTTCTGCTGACTGTATTGCTATGCTGTTCTGCTATGCTGTTCTACTATGCTGTGCTGCTTAACTGTGCTATGCTGTACTATTGTGCTGTTGCTGCTATTCTGCACTGCTGCTATGGTGCTATCTGTATTTACTATGCTGTGCTCTGTGCGGTTACTACTATGCTGTGCTACTCTGCTGTTCTCCCATGCTGTGCTACTGCGCTGTGTTGTGCTGTGCTGTTATGCTGTGCTATACTGTTGGACTACGTTTTGCTGCTATGCTGTACTGCTATAGCTGTACTGCTGTCTGTCTCTACTGCCTGTGCTGTTCTGCTGTGCTGCTCTGTACTGTGTCGTTCTACAATATTGTACTTCTGTAGCTTTGCTACTATGCTGTGCTGCTATGCTGTACTCTGTGTGTAGCTACTACACTGTACTACTGTACTGTCTCAGTGTTGTACTGCTGTGCATGTACTACTGTGCTGTACTAGTGTGCTGTACTACTATGCTGTTCTACAATGCTGTGCTACAGTACTGTACTAATATACTGTACTACTGTACTGTGCTACTATACTACTGCCTTCCAGCATACATAAGAGGTTACCAATAGACCTAGCTGTCTTCTAGCAGGCACTAGACAGGCACCTAAAGTCTGTGCCTGACCAGACCGCTGTGGTTCGTACGTTGGACTGCATGCGGGCAGCAGTAACAGCCTGGTTGATCAGGCTCTGATCCAACATGAATCCTGGTCACTGACCGGGTTGCAGGAGCGTTGACCCCTGGAACTCTTACAGGTAAACTCCAGTAGTACAGTGCAGTAGTACAGTATAGTAGTACAGTACAGTAAAACGGTATTGAGTACAGTACAGTAATCAGTAGGAGCATAGTAGTTGCAGTATGGAGATATACAATGCAGTAGTACAGTTCAGTATATTGTCAGTATTTTGTATAGTAAGAATAGTAGTACAGAATAGTATACCAGTGCATGTACAAAATAGTTGTACACAATGAAGTACAGTATAGTAGTAAGAGTTCTACAGAATCAGTATGAACAGTGCACAATAATAGTACGGTATAGTAGTATGAGTTATAATGTACAGTGAAATTAGTACAGAAGAGTGTACGGTACAGAAATGCGGTATGAGTATGTGCAGTCGCAAGCTACGTTATAGTAGTATAGTGGTACGGTGTAGGAACTACAGTATGGTATATGGTATGGTAGTAAAGTACGGTATGGTAATTTATGGTGTACGGTATGAAGAACAGTATGGTGTTGTCATTGCAAGTACAGTCAGTGAGACGACAGTGACAGTAGTATATACAATATCGAGAGTACAGTTCAGTGGTCAGTACAGTATACTTGCTGTGTGAATATGTACAGTGGTACAGTGAGTAGTACAGAAAGTAGTACAGTAATTACAGTATGTAATTCAGTATAGTATTAAAGATAGTAGTACAGAATAGTAGTAGAGTTCTAGTATATGGTTGAAGTGTACAGTTTAATGTACAGTATAGTAGTTAATATAATAGTAAGTAGTACAGTATGTAGTACATTATCAAGTAGTGAGTTGGCGTATGTACAGTAGGTAATTAAAAGTGGACATTGAGTGCAGTACGAGTAGGAATGTATGGTTGTGCGTATAGTAGTGCAGCATAGTATTACAGTACAAAGTAGAGTACAGTAGCAAAAGTATAGTAGTACAGTATAGTAGTATGTCAGTAGTTCAGTAGAGTAGTACAGTATAGTATACGGTATAGTAGTAGTGTATAGTAGTACACAACATTAGCACAGTGTAGTAGTACGTATGTAATACAGTGCAGTAGTTCAGAATAGTAATTGCAGTAGTAGTAAAGCTACAGTGAGGGATAATGGTACAGTACGGTATGGTAGTACGGTACGGTAGTACAATATAGTACTACAATATAGTAGTACAGTATAGTTGTACAGTACAGTAGTACAGTATAGTAGAACAGTACAGAAGTACCGTATAGTAGTAAAGTACAATAGAACAGTATAGTAGTACAGTATAGTATTACAGTACAGTAGTACACTGTAGTAGTACAGTACAGTAGTACTGAATAGTAGTACAGAATTGTAGTACAGAACAGTAGTACAGTATAATAGTACAGCACAGTAGTACAGTAAAGTAGTACAGTATAGTAGTAAAGTACAGTTGTACTGTATAGTAGCACAGTATAGTTGTACAGTATAGTAGTACGGTATAGTAGTATTGTATAGTAGTACACAATAGTACAGTATAGTTGTACAGTACAGTAGTACACTATAGTACAGTATAGTAATACAGTATAGTACTACAGTACAGTAGTAGAGTATAGTAGTACAGTATAGTAGTACAGTATAGTAGTACAGTACAGTAGTACAGGTAGTAGTACTGTATAGTAGTACACTATAGTAGTACAGTGCAGAAGTACACTATAGTACAGTATAGTTGTACAGTATAGTAGTACAGTACCGTAGTGCAGTACAGTATAATAGTACAGTACAGTAGTACAGTTCAGTAGAAAAGTATAGTATCTTGGTATCTGCAAGCATGGAAAATCTGGGAAATCAGATGGGACATGCAATTATGATCACCCCAGAAAATGCCGTTCCCATATGAAAACAGGCAAATGCAACCTCCCGTCCTGTAAGTTTTTCCACCCTGAAATGTGCCACACATCAATTCTGGAAAGACAGTGCTATAACTTATATTGCCAGGCATACCACCTAAAGGGTACGAGGCGACACAGAACATCCAGACAATGGCAAAATCAGGGTAGCCACAGCCACTCCGGAGAGAGAGGTTTTTTAGTGCCAGGAAAGAAAAAAAGCTGGCAGGAAATGACAGAAATTGTACACCAACTGCAATCATTTCTGGAGTGGAATCACAGTCAGTGGCCTCCACTCCATTGCAACAGATATTAGAGCCAGGAAAAAAAGACCCACTTCCCCATACCACCAATACCACCAATCCAACTACATTCATCTTTGCTAATATACAGGGTCTAAAGCCAGCAACAAACAACAAGGTACCATACATTCGTGGACTGCTTACAGAGTCAAATGCTATGTTTGCGGCTTTCACAGAGACCCACATAAGAGATCACTTGGACAATGAAATATGGATCCCGGGCTACAACCTATACAGGTGTGACAGAGTGAACAGGCAAAAAGGGGGAGTTGGCCTGTATATCACAGAGTCACTTATATGTTCAGAACTACTAAATGCCTCAAATGATGTAGTTGAAGTATTAGCAATAAAGGTCGAGAATCAAAACCTGGTCATCGTGGTTGTCTACAAGCCCCCGGATGCAACGTCCCAACAATTCCAGGAACAGCTTCTGAAAATTGACCACTGTCTGGAAAATCTTCCAGCTCCTGCCCCCAACATCTTGCTACTGGGATATTTCAACCTCAGGTACCTAAAATGGAGGAACATTGCAAACAATGTGGTAGCAGAGATAACACCAGGAGGCAGCTCAGATGAAAATTCACACATGCATGAACTTTTAAATCTCTGCAACAAATTCACCTTAAACCAGCAAATAGTGGAGCCCACAAGATTAGAGAATACGCTGGACCTCATCTTCACCAACAATGATGATCTGATACGAAATGTCATCATATCAAAAACAATATACTCAGATCACAACATAATAGAGGTCCAGACATGCATGCGGGGAGCCCCAGATCAACAAAATGTGATCAGCCGCGAGGGAGCTTTCTCCAAATTCAACTTCAATAACAAAAACATACAAAAACATAAGGTGGGACCAAGTAAACCAAGTCCTAAATGATATAAACTGGGAAGATTGCCTAAGCATCACGGATCCCAACCTATGTCTAGAACAAATTTTACTCTGTGGTACTCGAGGTTTGCTCAAGGCAAATTCCCTTAAGGAAAAGGAGGAGAAGATGCAAACTAGAAAGAGAGAGGCGCTCCCTATACAGCGAAGGCAAAGAATAACGGAGCGGCTACAGGAGGCCAATATCGAATTAAAACTAAAGGAATCTTATAGGAATCAAGAGACACGGGAAGAACTAAGAGCCATAAATGAAATTGAAAGAAACCCTAAGTATTTCTTTTCCTATGCAAAATCAAAGTCGAGAACAACAACCAGTATTGGGCCCCTACTTAAACGGGATGGGTCCTACACAGATGACAGCAAGGAAATGAGTGAGTTACTTAAATCCCAGTATGACTCAGTCTTTAGCGAGCCACTAACCAGACTGAAAATCGAAAACCTAAATGATTTTTTCATGAGAGTGCCACAGAACTTGACAGATGCATGCCTTTCTGACATCATCACGACGCCAAATGACTTCGAAAAGGCAATAAATGACATGCCCATGCACTCCGCTCCAGGCCCAGACTCATGGAACTCCGTGTTCATCAAGAACTGCAAGAAGCCCCTATCACATGCTTTTAACATCCTATGGAGAGGGAGCATGGACACTGGGATCGTCCGCAGCTACTAAAAACAACAGACATAGCCCGCTCCACAAAGGGGGCCGTAAAGCAATAGCAAAGAACTACAGACCAATTGCGCTAACGTCCCATATCATAAAAATCTTTGAAAGGGTTCTAAGAAGCAAGATCGCCACCCATCTTGATACCCATCAATTGCACAACCCAGGACAGCATGGGTTTAGAGCAGGCCGCTCCTGTCTGTCCCAACTACTGGACCACTACGACAGGGTCCTGGATGCTCTAGAAGATAAACAGAATGCAGATGTTATATACACAGATTTTGCAAAAGCCTTTGACAAGTGTGACCATGGTGTAATAGCACACAAAATGCGTGATAAAGGAATAACAGGAAAAGTTGGTAGATGGATCTATAATTTCCTAACACGTAGAACACAAAGAGTAGTAGTCAACAGAGTAAAGTCTGAGGCAGCTACTGTGAAAAGCTCTGTTCCACAAGGCACAGTACTTGCTCCCATCCTATTCCTCATCCTCATATCAGACATTGACAGGGATATAAGTCACAGTGCTGTGTCTTCCTTTGCAGATGACACCCGAATCTGTATGACAGTGTCCACCATTGAAGACACTGCAAGACTCCAAGCAGACATAAACCAAATCTTTAAATGGGCTGCAGAAAACAATATGAAGTTCAATGATGAGAAATTTCAATTACTCAGATACGGAAAACGTGAAGAAATTAAAATCTCATCGGAGTACAAAACTAATTCCAACCACACAATAGAGCGAAAAACTAATGTCAAAGACCTGGGAGTGATCATGTCAGAGGATCTCACCTTCAAGGACCATAACAATGTAGCAATTGCATCTGCTCGAAAAATAACAGGATGGATAATGAGAACCTTCAAAACCAGGGATGCTAAGCCCATGTTGACACTTTACAGATCGCTTGTTCTATCTACGCTGGAATACTGCTGCACACTAACTGCACCTTTCAGGGCGGGTGAAATTGCTGACCTTGAAAATGTGCAGAGAACCTTCACCGCACGCATAAGTGCGATAAACCACCTCAACTACTGGGAACGCTTGAAGTTCCTAAACCTGTACTCTCTAGAACGCAGGCGGGAGAGATACATTATTATATACACATGGAAAATTCTCGAGGGCTTAGTACCAAAATTGCACACACAAATCACTCCCTACGAAAGCAAAAGACTCGGCAGGCGATGTAACATCCCCCCAATGAAGAGCAGGGGTGCCACTAGCACGTTGAGGGACAACACAATAAGTGTCAAGGGCCCAAGATTGTTCAACTGCCTCCCAGCATACATCAGGGGGATTACCAACAAGCCCCTGGCTGTCTTCAAGCAGGCACTGGACAGGCACGTCAAGTCGGTACCTGATCAGCCGGGCTGTGGTTCGTACGTTGGACTGCGTGCGGCCAGCAGTAACAGCCTGGTTGATCAGGCTCTGGTCCAACAGGAGGCCTGGTCACGGACCGGGCCGCGGGGGCGTTGACCCCTGGAATTCTCTCCAGGTAGATAGTAGTAGAGTATAGTAGTACAGTACAGTTGTACAGTATAGTAGTACAGTACAGTAGTACGGTATTGTAGTTTAGTATAGAAGTACAGTACACTAGTACAGTACAGTAGTTCAGTACAGTAGTACAGTACAGTAGAATAGTATTGTAGTACAGAATAGTAGTGTAGTATAGTAGTACAGTACAGTAGTACAGTACAGTAGCTTAGTATAGTAGTACAGTACAGTACTACAGTAAATTTGTACAGTATATTAGTACAGTACAGTAGTACTGTACTGTACTATACAATAGTACAATACAGTAGTACTGTACTGTACTATACAATAGTACAGTACAGTAGTGCACTATAGTACAGTTTAGTAGTACAGTAAAGTAGTACAGTATAGTAGAACAGTACAGTATAGTAGTACAGTACAGTAGTACAGTATAGTAGTACAGTACAGTAGTACAGTATAGTAGTATAGTACAGTATAGTAGTACAGTACCGTAGTGTAGTACAGTATAGTAGTACAGTACCGTAGTGTAGTACAGTATAGTAGTACAGTTCAGTAAAAAGTATAGTAGAACAGTATAGTACTACTGTATAATAGTACAGTATAGTACTACTGTATAATAGTACAGTATAGTAGTACAGTACTGTAGTACAGTATAGTAGAACAGTACATTAGTACAGTACAGTAGTACTGTATAGTAGTACAGTATAGTAATACAGTATAGTAGTGCAGTACAGTAGTACAGTACAGTAGTAAAGTATATAAGTACAGTACAGTAGTAAAGTATATAAGTACAGTACAGTAGTAAAGTATATAAGTACAGTACAGTAGTACAGTACTGTAGTAGAGTACAATACTACAGAATAATAGTACAGTACAGTAGTACAGTGTAGTAGTACAGTATAGTAGTACAATATAGTACTACAATATAGTAGTACAGGTAGACAGTATAGTTGTACAGTACAGTAGTACAGTATTCTTGAACAGTACAGAAGTACCGTATAGTAGTAAAGTACAATATTATAGTAGTAGAGTATAGTATTATGGTACAGTAGTACAGTACAGTAGTACTGAATAGTAGTACAGAATTGTAGTACAGAACAGTAGTACAGTATAATAGTACAGAATATTAGTACAGCACAGTAGTACAGTAAAGTAGTACAGTATAGTAGTAAAGTACAGTTGTACTGTATAGTAGCACAGTTTAGTTGTACAGTATAGTACTAGAGTACAGTAGTACAGTATAGTAGTACAGTATAGTAGTACAGTACAGTAGTACGGTATAGTAGTAGTATAGTATAGTAGTACACTATAGTAGTACATTACATTAGTACACTATAGTACAATAGTACAAAATAGTACAGTATAGTTGTACAGTATAGTTGTACAGTACAGTATAGTAGTGCAGTACAGTAGTACACTATAGTACAGTATAGTAACACAGTATAGTACTTCAGTACAAAAATCTGTGTATATAACATCTGCATTCTGTTAATCTTCTAGAGCATCCAGGACCTTGTCGTAGTGGTCCAGTAGTTGGGACAGACAGGAGCGGCCCGCTCTAAACCCACGCTGTCCTGGGTTGTGTAATTGATGGGTATCAAGATGGGTGGCGATCTTGCTTCTTAGAACCCTTTCAAAGATTTTTATGATATGGGACGTTAGCGCAATTGGTCTGTAGTTCTTTGCTATTGCTTTACTGCCCCCTTTGTGGAGCGGGGCTATATCTGTTGTTTTTAGTAGCTGCTGGACGATCCCAGTGTCCATGCTTCCTCTCCATAAGATGTTAAAAGCATGTGATAAGGGCTTCTTGCAGTTCTTGGTGAACATGGAGTTCCATGAGTCTGGGCCTGGAGCAGAGTGCATGGGCATGTCATTTATTGCCTTTTCGAAGTCATTTGGCGTCGTGGTGATGTCAGAAAGGCATGCGTCTGTCAAATTCTGTGGCACTCTCATAAAAAATTCATTTAGGTTTTCGATTTTCAGTCTGGTTAGTGGCTCACTAAAAACTGAGTCATACTGGGACTTAAGTGTTTACTGACTCATTATCATTATGGCGCTGAATGGCAATACACACAGTATTATCGCACATGGTTACTAGAACTTCAATGCCTCGACTGGCAGCAAACACATTACTACTTGACTTTACTTGAGACATGACTGAGCAAATAAACGAGAATCGAACTGAAAGCAAAATTTACACAAGTATATGGCACAATATAGCTTAACTGATAGTAATTATTAACTATTCTGCATGAGTAACACGGATAATAGCACAATAACACTAAAGAAAAGATAACTCACTGGAAATTGACTTGGCAAGAAAATTCAACACACTAAGATAAAACAATCTAGCTTTAACTTGAACAGCAAAATGAGTTTTCTTTTCTTTAAATATCAACAAAATTGCAACACAATAAAAGAATTAAATGCACAACTAATTAAAAGGATTCAATAATGGTTATGGCACTAGCAACAATCTGATAAAACAATTCGGTAGAATTGTTCACTGGCAATAAATGAAAGTAACTTTACTGCTTGAATCTCTAGAAGTTCACTGGAATATTACTTATTACTCTTAGGAAATGACAAGTTACTAGAGCAATTAAACACAACAAAATTGATAAAACAAGGTGAATACTGGCGAATTTAATTTACACAAAATCAATTTCAGGAATGACTGATTGAAAAAAATTCACACTGGGGTAAATTATTTTCACACAACACAAAGATATTAGAAATAAAATAGTTTGAACACTCTTACTCTTAATTGCAAGCAAAGCAAGGTAACTCAATGCAACAGTTACTGAACAATTTACTAAAAACACTGACTTTAGACAAACTTAAGAGTGAATTTGTTCAACAACACATGAAAACAAATGAAAAATTAATGACAATAAAATGGTATTAACACTTACATCAGCTGGAAGATACTCATCAAGGCACAGAACAGTTAACTTACTGCTTATACAAAGTCATGCTCTTGTTGACTATATATAATTATTGGAGCAAAATAATATCTTCAGTAAGGTAAATCACTAATCTGCAAAGTGAAGGCACATTAGCACTATACAAAAAGAACAAGTAAACAAAACAATATTGGGTGCAATGGGAATAAGAAACACTGACTGCAACACATAAGAATTAGCAGGGAATACTACTGGTAAAATATTAAAAAATTGCTTGGAGGAGAAAACAATATGTAGTTACTGGGGCAAGCAAAATTAATTAATTACACAATTAAAACATTAACAAACAAGGGTAAGATAATAAAAAAATAACTCTGGGATAGTACACTTGGTGAAACACAATAATTAACAAGACAGAAAATTCAACAACACATGGGCAATGCTGGGGAAAAATTTAAAATCTTTTAAAAATTACTACTTGGTGGAATATTGGAACACAAGATAACTTTAACAAAACTGTACTTACTGCATACTTAGTAACACAACGAAATTCACAGAAATTATAACGCAATAATTAACAAGAGACAATACTAGTGAAATCAAAAATTAATGCAAATAATTAATTTAACACAGAACACTTCCTAGGATAACTCAAAATTTATGTAACTCGCAGAGATTGTCTCAACACACGAAATTGTCTATAGATTATCTGAAAAAATAAAACAACAACACAGTAAATATCTCTAGGGTGGAAATCGGTGACTGAAGCGTGGTGGTGGAGGGTGGTGGTGGAGGCTGGTGGTCTGGTCTACTCGTTGATAACGTGAAGTAATGTGCATAAACCGGTGGACTACGAACCGAGGCTTTTTACAGTTGGCACAACAGTTCAGAAGAAACACACTCAGGACGCTCGACCTGGTTCGTAGCCAATAACTGCTTGCAGGACCCAGTTAAGGGTGAAATAATCCACACTTAATGCTTTGTGTGGGTGGAGTGCACGTGGTCAAGGCGTGGGTGGTGGGGGGGTGGTGTTGTAGCTAGGCTTACACCGCTTCCCGCGTGCGCCTGTGGCTTACGCCGTTTACATGAACTTAACCCAGGGTGGCTTGAATAACCAAGGAATACCACGGGGATGGTATTGTACACAGAACAGCAATACACTGGAGTACAAAGGTGGTATAAATGCGTGAACTCACGTGGCTTACTTCTCAGACAGCAGAGTGGCTTGCTGGCTTAGTAGAATATTTTCACACAGATTGACTGGCTTGGAATCTTGTAACAAATTAGCACAGCAAGGTAGAAGCTGGCTTAAGCCTAGGCTGACGTAACTGGTGGTGGCTTTACTGGCTTGAATGGGACTCTCCCCTCACTGGCTTACTCGTACAGAGTTTGAAAAACCCGGGTCAACCCCTCGTAGGTTTTAACAAATCAACAAATGAGGCGCTTAACTGACCAGGAGATACTGTAGATATGTAGACTTCTTGGATGTAGTAGCTGGTAACGTGGTCGGTCTGGAGGCTGTTTGCTTGGTTGTCGTAGTCTATCTCTCTATAACATCGTAATCGATAAAAATTACGGCACACCGCTGCTACCACTTGTTGTGTGGGTCTTGAGAGAGATTTATAGGAGGTCAAAGATACTCCTTGTTGGATGGTTACGGTATATTTACAGTAAGTGAAGGAGAGTCCAGCCACACCGTCTGTCTCGAGTGTAGGTCTAACGCTAGTGAGAGTGTGCCTAATCAGGCTGTGCACATGCGCTGAGCCTCTGACGTCAGCGGGTATCGTGACGTCACACGCAAAGGGACCAGCTGTATAAGTGGGATGAATGCTGAATGCTGGTACACTACACAGTGTACATATGATACTGATACGACAACAGTACAGTAGTGCAGTACAGTATAGAAGTACAGTACACTAGTACAGTACTGTAGTACAGAATAGTAATACAGTACAGTAGTAGAGTACAGTACTACAGAAGAGTAGTACAGTGTAGTAGTACAGTATAGTAGTACAATATAGTACTACAATGTAGTAGTACAGTATACTTGTACAGTACAGTAGTACACTGTAGTAGTACAGTACAGTAGTACTGAATAGTAGTACAGAATTGTGGTACAGAACAGTAGTACAGTATAATAGTACAGAATATTAGTACAGCACAGTAGTACAGTAAAGTAGTAGAGTATAGTAGTAAAGTACAGTTGTACTGTATAGTAGCACAGTATAGTTGTACAGTATAGTACTACAGTACAGTAGTACAGTATAGTAGTACAGTACAGTAGTACACTATAGTACAGTAGTACACAATAGTACAGTATAGTTGTACAGTACAGTAGTACAGTATAGCCGTACAGTAGTACACTATAGTACAGTATAGTAGCACAGTATAGTAATACAGTATAGTACTACAGTACAGTAGTAGAGTATAATAGTACAGTACAGTTGTACAGTATAGTAGTACAGTATAGTAATACAGTACAGTAGTACGGTGTAGTAGTACTGTATAGTAGTACACTATAGTAGTACAGTGCAGAAGCTACACATAGCACAGATAGTATAGCATAGCACAGCA
>WNWK01033756.1:0-20924 GCA_009830355.1 Cherax destructor | reverse complement strand
GGAATGGGGGGAGGGGGGGTTTTTTAAGGGGTCTTGTGAACCGGAACGGGATTGAGAAAGTGAAGAATAAAACAGAATGAGGTGTTGGGGTAGGAACCTTGACCCAGGACAGCAAAAGAATTAGAGACAGGGATGACTGTGGAAGGGGTGACCACAGAGAGGCTCAAAGTTGGACCGCAGAGGTGGGGGACGTTTAGTACCGAGAATAAGAAATAGGGAAGTTTACCTTGGAGGCATAGATGAAGAACTGCATAGCATAGGGAAACCTTCTGCCTCTTTGAGACAACGGATTTCTCGTTCTTTTAAAGGTAAACTTGGCAACGAGAAGTAGAGGGGTGGGCCTCATGAAAATTTAAAGGCAAAGGAGGTAGACTACAAGACGTATTGGTATGGTCATCGGCAACACAGACTGGGCATTCGGCTATGGACCTCAATTTTGCTGGATGACCAAAACGCCAGCAATTTCTACACTGTTGGGGTGTAGGATCACCTTTCAACTTGTAAAGGGTTTCGCTATATAAACAGGGGGGAACTCATTGAGGGAATGATGTTTTTCAATAGTTACAGGAATGGTATCGATAGCTGTAAGGAGAAAGATCGTGAGCTTGGTTAGCATTCTGGACAGTGTTGATGCGTGTACCGCTCTTGAGAGCATGAAAGGATATATATCTAAGCAACATGACATAGGAACACCTTGTTAGTACTATGGTCGGAAAGATAGACAGTAGAGGAAGTCAGACATAAAGTAAAATACTTAGTTCATTGTGTTTTTTGAAACAGCGTGGAAAAAGAGTGCATGACGGGCCGGTCGTTTCTGAGTAGAATGAGAAAGAAGCAAAGAAGTATATTCAGGTAATTGTCGTGGGCGTTAAGGTGTGGGACCGAAGTTGGTCCGACGTGAGACGGGCGGGCGATTCGAAAATTGCCACACCATAGAGGGAGAAACCGGAAGCATAGTCAAGGAAGAGCAGAGGTCAGACGTATCGAAGGAGTCAGTCGAAACCCCGGTACCTGAAGCAGGTGACGAAACGGCACCAGCAAGAGGTACAGGGGCATTACAAATGTCCAAAGAGTGGTCCAATAACGAGGCAGGGTCGGAATGGGGTGCGGAATCAGGAAGGGGCCCAAGGGTAGCAGATTCATGGATTGTGTACTCCATGGTTAGGTTACTTCTTTCTTTTTGTTTTTTAGAAAAATAAAGAAAAAAAAAAGAATAAAAAGGAGGGTTACTTGGAGGAATAGCTCCTAGTATGAATGAAAGGGCCGTAAATCTCCATTTGCACCCAAGAGGACCTCAGCACCGCAAATAGTGCAGAAGCGGCATGGAACTCGTGCCATACCCTACCCTTCATGCCAGTAAACCAGCAATCTGGGATAGCAACCTCACATCCACCGAGCCACCTTGGTGGACAGAAGAGAGGGCGGCTGGCAACCCGCCACAAAGCATACCTCCTTTGGCCACCACCCTCGGAATCCGAAAGGCGGCCTCCAGAGATACACTCGTCACCAGAAAGACACCCAAAGCCACCCCTCGGGAGACGGAGAGGGATCGGGACATCCCCAGGCGATCCAGATTCCACGGCAAACTACACCACCGCCAAGAACCTCAACGGAATGGGATGGACCACGATACCCTTCCCCCTACCTAGGAACCAGAATGCCTGTGGGGATAATCCCAAATGCTGAAAACAGGAAGAGGATAGGGGAGGGAAGGGGAGGGAAGGATGGAAGGGAAAGGGGGGAATACGATGATATAGGGGAGGGGGGATTGAGGGGTAATTAGCTTCGATCTGATTCAACTTGAAAGATAGAGAAATGCCTTCTGAATGCTACATACATGGCTATAAATTGTTCCACACCGACAGAGTCAACAGGAAAGGCGGAAAGGCATTGGATCGATGATGTATGTCAGAGATAATTTATACTGTTGCAGACAAGGTTAGAACCGCCGGACATGCAATGTGTTTGGATACAATTTCTTGAAGGACGTGGAAAACTAATTTTGGGTGTGATTTACAGGCCCCAAAACCTTGATAAGGAATGCAGTAAACTTCTCTGGGACGAAATTCATAAGGCATTTAGATACGAAAAATGTTTTGTTAATAGGAGATTTTAACTTTAGACAAATTAATTGGAGCAACTTGATAGGCAATCTTGAGTCTAGCGACTATCTTGATACGATCCAGAATTTTTTAAAACAATTTGTGACAGAACCATCTAGAGGAAATAACCTGCCTGACTAGGTTCTTGCCAACAAGGAATCATTAATTAATAATCTTGAGGTTAATGATGAGCTTGGGGAAAGGGATCACAAATCACTCCTGGCTGATTTCATAGGACTGAGAAATTGCCTGGGTGGGTTGAACTGGTGTGACCTGAATGTGGGTCACGTAGGTGGTGGTGGTGGTTGCCGATATGTCAGTTCAAAATAAGGAAAAATAAATCAAATATAAATGACCCTAAATGGGTCAGATTTCTCTTGGTATTCCTACCCTTGGAAAACTACAAAAGGGATTCAGCAACCTCATTAGAAGTTATGGTCCTCATAGTTACAGCTTAAAGGAAAACTTGTGGTATAGTCTATTAAAGTTAATTAATATATTCTTATGTAATGGTGAAGAACAACGGTACAGAGGTCTACAGTATCTGCAGCCACTCTCTCGAATGCTACGAAATTTGTATCTAAATTGGCACTCCTATCTTGCCTTAGAACTTAACTGACATTGACTCACGAAATCGTAATGACACGATTAACCATGTGTGCTCGTCTCGAACCTAGACCGTCTGACGTCTAGAGTTCTGAGACTCTTACCTTCGAACCCACCGTATGGTTAACTGACATATATTACGTGACCCACAATAATATCTAATGTCGGTAGAATTTCTGGCCAAAACTGTAAGTCTTAAAACCTTTAAAAAAGTTTTCCGGTAAGAAAAATGGACAGAAAATTTTCTAAGAACTGTCGACCAACAATTGTCCAAAATAACTAAGATATCCTTATTAACTTCAATGGGAATATTAGAAGTTACAATAATCTTGAATAACATTAGATTCTTGTTATGAATTTATAAGCAGAATTCTTTATATGGATTAGTCTGCTACTTTCAACATGTTTGTGGCAACAATTAAGACTGAAATTTATTTTGCAACTTTACAAAATCATGTGAATAATCAAAGAATTGAATTACTGGAAAAACAAGAAGATGCAAATTCTTTACCTTAACTTGTGATCTAGTAACACGTTAACAGAAGTCTCAGCTTGAGTGTCTGAAGAATTTTCTAGTGTGGCCTCTATTGGGTTAAGAGTATTTGTAGATTCCTCAACTAAAACATCATCCTCTGGTTTAAGGGTTAGAATATCATCAAGAATAGGAATGTCATTGTCCGTATAGACTGATTCTAGAATTAAAGGTTCCTCGGAAAGTGGACTAGATTCTATCTTAGTTGTTAATGTCTATCCATCAGAAAGAGTGGAAAATTTATCACCAGAAATTTATGCAACTAGCACAGAAGATGAGGTAATAGAGGCGACGACTGTGTCAGTCCATCCGAAATACCAATTACAGTAGGAACCCCTTATCAGCGGGGGATACATTAGAAGCCCTACCGCGGATACCTGAAACTCGCAGATAGGAGCGAGCACTATATGCTAGTCGTTGTTTGTTTACATACATACCTATAGAACCCTAGTGTAGGGATGGAGGCTGGAAGCAACCAGGTGGTGTGATGGTGACCATGTGGGTGGCAGTGTTGATGACCCTGTGTGGGTGGTAGTGTGGATGATTGGTGACTTAGCGGGTGAATGTGTGCAGTTGGTGTAGGCACCAATTAGGGTGGCTGGTGGCTACATGACTAACAGTGTAGATGGCATGTTAGGGTGTGTGGGCCGTGAAAACGTGGGTATGGTGTGGGCGAGGAACTGTGGCAGTGGGTCTGTGAGGGCTAGAAGCTATAGAGGAATGGTGAGTGAAACCATGAGTGAGGTGTGGGGCCATGTGGGCTTTGTGGTATGAATGGGGTGGCAAGGGGTGATGCGGGTGTACAATGGAGGCCATACCTCGGTCGGAAGTGGTAAAGGTGTCGCTGGATGCGTATAGTATCGAATTCGTATCAGACATGAATGAACTGTCCCAAGCACTAGTGCGCCTCAGCTCTCCGTTGTCTGCGATAAAGTAAATAAGTCTCTGAGATAAAGTAAATAAGTCTCATGCAATAAAGTAAATAAGTCTCTCACGATAAAGTAAATAAGTCTCGCGATAAAGTAAATAAGTCTCGCAATAAAGTAAATAAGTATCTCGCGATAAAGTAAATAAGTCTCTCGCGATAAAGTAAATAAGTCTCTCACGATAAAGTAAATAATTCTCTCGAGATAAAGTAAATAAATCTTCCGCGATAAAGTAAATAAGTCTCACGATAAAGTAAATAAGTATCTGAGATAAAGTAAATAAGTCTCTCGCAATAAAGTAAATAAGTCTCTCGTGATAAAATAAATAAGTCTCTCGCGATAAAGTAAATAAGTCTCTCACAATAAAGTAAATAAGTCTCTCGAGATAAAGTAAATAAATCTCCCGCGATAAAGTAAATAAGTCTCGCGATAAAGTAAATAAGTCTCTCGTGATAAAATAAATAAATCTCTCGCGTTAAAGTAAATAAGTCTCTCACAATAAAGTAAATAAGTCTCTCGCAATAAAGTAAATAAGACTCTCACGATAAAGTAAGTAAGTCTCTCACGATAAAGTAAATAAGTCTCTCATGATAAAGTAAATAAATCTCGCAATAAAGTAAATAAGTATCTCACGATAAAGTAAATAAGTCTCGCGATAAAGTAAATAAGTCTCTCACGATAAAGTAAATAAGTCTCTCGCAATAAAGTAAATAAGTATCTCACGATAAAGTAAATAAGTCTCTCGAGATAAAGTAAATAAATCTCTCGCGATAAAGTAAATAAATCTCTCGAGATAAAGTAAGTAAGTCTCTCACGATAAAGTAAATAAGTCTCTCGCAATAAAGTAAATAAGTATCTCACGATAAAGTAAATAAGTCTCTCGAGATAAAGTAAATAAATCTCTCGCGATAAAGTAAATAAGTCTCTCGAGGTAAAGTAAATAAATCTCTCGCGATAAAGTAAGTAAGTCTCACGATAAAGTAAATAAGTCTCTCATGATAAAGTAAATAAGTCTCTCGCGATAAAGTAAATAAGTCTCTCAGGATAAAGTAAATAAGTCTCTCGCGATAAAGTAAATGAGTCTCTCCGGATAAAGTAAATAAGTCTCTCATGATAAAATAAATAAGTCTCTCAGGATAAAGTATATAAGTCACAAACGATAAAGTAAATAAGTCTCTCGAGATAAAGTAAATAAATCTCTCACGGTAAAGTAAATAAGTCTCTCACGATAAAGTAAATAAGTCTCTCGAGATAAAGCAAATAAATCTCTCACGATTAAGTAAATAAGTTTCTCGCGATACAGAAAAAAAAGTCTTTGCGATAAAGTAAATAAGTCTCACACGATAAAGTAAATAAATTTCTCGCGATAAAGTAAATAAGTCTCGGCAATTAAGTAAATAAGTCTTTGCAATAAAGTAAATAAGTCTTTGCAATAAAGTAAATAAGACTCTGCGATAAAGTAAATAAGTCTCTTGAAATAAAATAAATAAGTGTATCTTGAAAAAGTAAATAAATCTCTCGCAATAAAGTAAATAAGTCTCTGCGATAAAGTAGATAAGTCTCTGAGATAAAGTAAATAAGTCTCTGCGATAAAATAAATAAATCCTCTCACGACAAAGAAAATAAGTCTCTGCGATAAAGTAAATAAGTCTCTGAGATAAAGTAAATAAGTCTCTAAGATAAAGTAAATAAGTCTCTGAGATAAAGTAAATAAGTCTCTGAGATAAAGTAAATAAGTCTCTAAGATAAAGTAAATAAGTCTCTGAGATAAAGTAAATAAGTCTCTGAGATAAAGTAAATAAGTCTCTGCGATAAAGTAATTAAGTCTCTGAGATAAAGTAAATAAGTCTCTGTGATAAAGTAAATAAGTGTCTGCGATAAAGTAAATAAGTCTCTGGGATAAAGTAAATAAGTCTCTGAGATAAAGTAAATAAGTCTGAGATAAAGTAAAAAAGTCTCTGTGATAAAGTAAATAAGTCTCTGTGATAAAATAAATAAGTCTCTGTGATAAAGTAAATAAGTCTGAGATAAAGTAAATAAGTCTGAGATAAAGTAAATAAGTCTCTGTGATAAAGTAAATAAGTCTCTGCGGTAAAGTAAATAAGTCTCTGAGATAAAGTAAATAAGTCTCTGAGATAAAGTAAATAAGTCTGAGATAAAGTAAATAAGTCTCTGTGATAAAGTAAATAAGTGTCTGAGAGAAAGTAAATAAGTCTCTGAGATAAAGTAAATAAGTCTCTGCGATAAAGTAAATAAGTCTCTGAGATAAAGTAAATAAGTCTCTGAGATAAAGTAAATAAGTCTCTGTGATAAAGTAAATAAGTCTCTGTGATAAAGTAAATAAGTCTCTGAGATAAAGTAAATAAGTCTCTGTGATAAAGTAAATAAGTCTCTGTGATAAAGTAAATAAGTCTCTGAGATAAAGTAAATAAGTCTCTGAGAAAAAAGTAAATAAGTAATCTGAGATAAAGTAAATAAGTCTCTGAGATAAAGTAAATAAGTCTCTGAGATAAAGTAAATAAGTCTCTTGATAAAAGTAAATAAGTCTCTGAGATAAAGTAAATAAGTCTCTGAGATAAAGTAAATAAGTCTCTGGATAAAGTAAATAAGTCTTGTGATAAAGTAAATAAGTCTCTGAGATAAAGTAAATAAGTCTCTAGTGATAAAGTAAATAAGTCTCTGTGATAAAGTAAATAAGTCTCTGAGATAAAGTAAATCGAAGTGTCTCTGATAAAGTAAATAATAGTCTGCGATAAAGTAAATAAGTCTCTGAGATAAAGTAAATAAGTCTTTGTGATAAAGTAAATAAGTCTCTGAGATAAAGTAAATAAGTCTCTGAGATAAAGTAAATAAGTGTCTGCGATAAAGTAAATAAGTCTATGCGATAAAGTAAGCCTCTTGAGACAACTGGTTCAAAATATTACCATTACTTTGTGGCAGGGATGAAACAAAAAAAAAGATACTTAAAACGTTACTTTAATGAAATCTTGCAAATGTTAATACAATGGAACCCCAGTGTCTGAACATACTGGACCTTAAAAACCAGAGTCCAAACAGTTTTGTTTAGAAAACAATTACCCGGTCTTTGAACGTTTTTCTAGAGTCCGAACGTTCTGTCTTGTTTAAAATTCAGGTGTAAAAAAAAAACTTACATGAAAGACATGTTTCAAAAGTGCTTTGAAGTGACCTCTGGCACTGACCTAACTCTCAGAGACTTTTGGAAGAGGAAGTTCATTATCCTCCAGTGTGTGAGGCTGATAATTAAATACTGTTTCGAACATCGAACTTTTCGCAGTTAGTTCGAACACCTCCTAGGAACCAGTTAAGTTCAAACACCGGGGTTCCACTGTATGCAGTAGAATAATCTTAAGATATCGCTTTAGGTTTATCATGGTAGACTTTACTAAACGGAACAATACACAAATAACTCGAACACAGGAAAATTAAACTTATGATGAAGTTTCGGTCAAAGTAAAACCATTAACTAATCCCACAGTGACTAATTAATAGTTCAAGTCGCACCGAAACGACATCATAAGTATTGTGCCTTTTATTCTTTAACTAAATGTATATAAAGAAAATGGAAAACTAATAGTTGGAGGCTCTCAGAAGCCAGAATATCAATGACTTGAGATATGTATACCACCAGGGAAGATTAACAACTTTGGAGCAATCTGCTCAGGGACTGTCTTAAACACAGCAGAGGCCAATATGTCAGGAGTGAGAAAAAAAAAATATCAGTATCTAGATACAAAAACCAGTGTCACAAATATACAAACAAACAAACAAACAAACAAATTTTATTTCATTGCAGATTGCAGATTACATAGGTATCGGTAGTTACAATGTAAATTGAGTGCAAGGAGAGCCACTGACATGCCATGGCATTAGGGGCAGCTTATTCTAGTCCTTAAAAACTATGTACTTAATATTAGAGAAATTTATTGAGTTTATTCTAGTTAAAAATTATTTTCAAAATTACAATATGATGAAATTTTACTGTTTAAATTATTATATAATGATATTAGATATTAGATTGTTACAGGTGTTAAGATTCTTGAATGATAATATGGAATTGAGATTATCTTAAGGAAAATAACATTGAGCATTTTTGACATTAACTTATAATATGAGTAGGGGGTAACATAATAGTAATATATTATTAAAAATTGAGATTATCGTATAGGAAAGTAATAATGAGCATTTTTCAAAGTAGTTTATAGTATGATCATTTAGTTTTGGGTGAGTAGGTGGTTTTTGAGTTGAGTCTTAAATTGATTTTCAGACAAGATTATCTTAATATTTACTGGTAATGAATTCCAGATTCTGGGGCCCTTTATGTGCATAGAATTTTTACATAGGTTGATATGAACACGGGGTATATCAAAAAGTGATCTGTGTCTTGTGTTGTGGTCATGGGTCCTATTAAAGTTGGTGAGGAGAGTTTTGAGCAGAGGGTTTATATGAGAGTGTAAAGTTTTATATATGTAGTAGGCACAAGAGTAAGTATGAATGTTCTTTACGGTGAGTAGTTTGAGACTTTTGAATATTGGTGGAGTATGCTGTCTAGAGTGGGAATTTGTTATCATTCTGACTGCGGCCTTTTGTTGTGTTATGAGTGGTCTAAGGTGATTTAACGTTGTTGATCCCCATGCACAGATTCCATAGGTGAGATACGGGTAGATAAGTGAATGATATAGTGCAAGGAGAGCTGATTGAGGTACATAATAGCGTATCTATGATAATATGCCTACTGTCTTCGAGATTTTCTTGGAAATTTGTTGTATATGTGTTTGGAATTTAAGGCTACTGTCAAGGTGGATTCCTAGGAATTTTCCCTCTGTGAGTCTTGTGATGGGTGTACCATTGAGCGTTATGTTACGTGGAACATTTGTGGCTTTGCTTCCAAACTGTATGAAGTAGGTCTTGTCAGTATTGAGAGTAAGCTTGTTAGTCGTCATCCATGTTGATATTTTCTGTAATTCGGCATTAACAGTGTTGGCCAGTATAACTGGATTTGGGTGAGAGAAGACATATGTTGTGTCATCTGCAAATAAAATGGGTTTGAGTAGTTGTGATGCATTCGGTAGGTCATTTATGTAAATGAGGAATAGTAGTGGCCCCAGGACACTTCCTTGAGGGACTCCGACTGTAATTTGTTTTATAGTAGATGCAAAGAGACAAGATCAGCCATGCAAAACAAAAACCCGCTAATAAACAGATTGTACAGAGTTTTATAATTGTTATATGTGTGTGTGAGTTGGTCACTGTAGATAAATGTCTCAGAGACTCGACAATATGATGAATTAGACACTTATGCAACACTTGGGTATCTTTATTGTGTAAGCCACAAGTTGGTCGATGTTTCTGACAGATGCCTCAGACCTCTGACACCAACGGCTTAACCATAGCTGACCAGTGAACTATCAAGTCACATGGCATCCAGAGTAGACGTGCCCTCAGGCAGCGCCATTTTTTGTTGAATAATTAGACCAATTACTAACGTATAGAACTTCTATCCACTAGACTCTACTATTCTACCAAAAACATTCAAGTATGAATCTTTCTCCCCAGTTACATCGCTTCATCACCTCTTCTCTTTCCTGCCTATATAATTTCTTTTCTCCAGGTGCCGTCTGTTAACAGTAAATTGTTTTTATTACATTAAAAAATATCAAATAAGTTATAACAGTGAAAGTAAACGACTTTTACCAACAAAATTCCGTACTAAGAAGCATTATTAAACTTTATATGAAAAGCTACAATATCATCGCGCATATATGAGGTGCTATCAAAAAGTTCCCTCCTTGAATATTCGAGCACTTACTGAGGGATGTTTGGCAGTGTTGTAAATGATTCTGCTGAGTACACCGGTTGTGAAGTAGCCTGGCGAGTCTCAGTGCCGTCGGTCATGCCGCTCAGGTTACCAGGCATTTTTTTGTCGTGCTGCAAGAGCTTTATTGCTATTTTTGTGTAATGGAATAGAATCTTTAAAACTGTGTGTGTGTGTGTACTCGCTTAGTTGTACTCACCTAGTTGTGGTTGCAGGGGTCGAGTCTCAGCTCCTGGCCCCACCTCTTCACTGGCTGCTAGGTCACTCTACCTGCTCCGTGAGCTTTATCATATCTCTCCTTAAAGCTATGTATGGATCCTGCCTCCACTACATCACTTCCCAAGCTATTCCACTTCCTGACAACTATGTGACTGAAGAAATACTTCCTAACATCCCTGTGGTTCATCTGAGTCTTCAGCGTCCAACTCTGACCCCTTGATGCTGTGTCCCATCTCTGGAACATCCTGTCTCTGTCCACCTTCTGTGTGTGTGTTGGAGTACTAGTAGTTACCATTTGTCCAGGGCACATGTGTATTAGACACTAGGCCTGTTGTATATGTGTGTGTGTTTGTGTATGTGTGTGTGTGTGTGTACTCACCTAGTTGTACTTACCTAGTTGTGGTTGCAGGGGTCGAGTCATAGCTCCTGGCCCCGCCTCTTCACTGGCCGCTACTGGGTCACTCTCCTGCGCCATGAGCTTTATCATATGTGTGTGTGTGTGTGTGTGTGTGTGTGTGTGTGTGTGTGTGTGTGTGTGTGTTTGTGTGTGTGTGTGTGTGTGTGTGTAGCTCCATCTCCTGGCTCTGACTCTTAGTCTCTATAATATATATTTCTGAATCCATACTGGAAGTTTGCTTCTCTGATCATTCCAGCTGCTCACAAACAGTGCAGTGAAATATTGCTAACTTACGTCCCTGTGGCACACAGGAGTGATAAGCTAGGGGTGTTTAGTAGCTAGAAAGACCCTGTACCCCATGCAGCCGTGGCCTGGGTTGAGTGGCCCAGTCCGACTGCCGAGAAACACACAAGGCGCTGAAACAATTACTTCTCGTTATTGACAAGCGACAGAGTGACAAGTCTCACAACAGGAAATGAAACTCGAGTTTTAATGAACGCAGAGATGGAGGACTGGAGGGTAGTGAGGGAGGACTGGAGGGTAGTGAGGGAGGACTGGAGGGTAGTGAGGGAGGACTGGAGGGAGTGAGGACTGGAGGGTAGTGAGGGAGGACTGGAGGGTAGTGAGGGAGGACTTGAGGGTAGTGAGGGAGGACTTGAGGGTAGTGAGGGAGGACTTGAGGGTAGTGAGGAGGACTGGAGGGAGTGGGGGAGGACTGGAGGGTAGTGAGGGAGGACTGGAGGGTAGTGAGGGAGGACTGAGGGTAGTGAGGGAGGACTGAGGGCAGTGAGGGAGGACTGAGGGTAGTGAGGGAGGACTGAGGGTAGTGAGGAGGACTGGAGGGCAGTGAGGAGGACTGGAGGGTAGTGAGGGAGGACTGGAGGTAGTGAGGAGGACTTGAGGGTAGTGAGGGAGGACTGGAGGGTAGTGAGGGAGGACTGGAGGGTAGTGAGGGAGGACTGAGAGGGTAGTGAGGGAGGACTGGAGGGTGAGGAGGACTGGAGGTAGTGAGGGAGGACTTGAGGGTAGTGAGGGAGGACTGGAGGGCAGTGAGGAGGACTGGAGGGTAGTGAGGAGGACTGGAGGGTAGTGAAGGAGGACTGGAGGGTAGTGAGGAGGACTGAGGAAGGGAGGATGAGGGTAGTAGGAGGACTGGAGGGAAGTGAGGGAGGACTGGAGGTAGTGAGGAGGACTTGAGGGTAGTGAGGGAGGACTTGAGGGTAGTGAGGAGGACTTGAGGGTAGTGAGGGAGGACTTGAGGGTAGTGAGGGAGGACTTGAGGGTAGTGCGGAGGACTGGAGGGCAGTGAGGAGGACTGGAGGGTAGTGAGGAGGACTGGAGGGTAGTGAGGGAGGACTTGAGGGTAGTGAGGGAGGACTTGAGGGTAGTGAGGGAGGACTGGAGGGTAGTGAGGGAGGACTGGAGGGTAGTGAGGGAGGACTGGAGGGCAGTGAGGGAGGACTGGAGGGTAGTGAGGGAGGACTGGAGGGCAGTGAGGGAGGACTGGAGGTAGTGATGGAGGACTGGAGGGTAGTGATGGAGGACTGGAGGGTAGTGAGGAGGACTGAGGGTAGTGAGGAGGACTTGAGGGTAGTGAGGGAGGACTGGAGGGTAGTGAGGGAGGACTGGAGGGCAGTGAGGAGGACTGGAGGGTAGTGAGGAGGACTGGAGGGTAGTGAGGGAGGATTTGAGGGTAGTGAGGAGGACTTGAGGGTAGTGAGGGAGGACTGGAGGGCAGTGAGGGAGGACTGGAGGGTAGTGAGGGAGGACTGGAGGGTAGTGAGGGAGGACTGGAGGGTAGTGAGGGAGGAATGGAGGGTAGTAATGGAGGACTGGAGGGTAGTGAGGGAGGACTGGAGGGAAGTGAGGGAGGACTGGAGGGAAGTGAGGGAGGGAAAACAAGATAGCTGGAAGAGTGGACTAGGTTAGGGAGGGAAGGATTCCTAGTATTAGCGGACCTAGGAATACACGAGGGCATGGATCCACTGTAACCACCACTACATACTAATGACAACAACATGTCATACATTCGGGGTATTTTACATCTACTTCGGCTGTCGTTCTTATAACCTCCATTTTCAGAGGACCTACATCCGCAATAATGGCATCTTATATTTATTAAATGAGTCGAGACTCGGCGCTGAGTGTATGGACATTCTTTTTCGAAGTCGAAGGTTTGTACCAGTATCGGGAAAATAATTTCTGAGGAACAGTAGACAAGTGAACACATATGTGGGTCATCGTGTGCGTGTGTGTGTGTAGTGTTGTGTGTGTGTGTGTGTGTGTGTGTAACGAAACACTTCGAAATGTTTCGGCCCCGCCGGGAATTGAACCCGGGCCCTCCGTGCGTGAAGCAAGAGCGCTAGCCACTATGCCATCGGGGCGTATACTATGCCATCGGGCATAGTACACATAGTGTGTGTTTGTATGTGTGTGTGTTTGTGTGTGTGTTTGTGTGTGTGTGTGTGAGTGTGTGTATGTGTGTGTGTTTGTGTGTGTTTGTGTGTGTGTGTGTGTGTGTTTGTGTGTGTGTGTATGTGTGTGTGTTTGTGTGTGTGTGTTTGTGTGTGTGTGTGTATGTGTGTGTGTGTTTGTGTGTGTGTGTGTATGTGTGTGTGTGTGTTTGTGTGTGTGTGTGTCTCTCCACAAAATGCTTCAGGAAACATTTTGCGACGAAGCAATGGGTCCGACACCGGGCTTTGAAAGGTGTCCTTGATTCAGTTGATGATGATGAACGTTCTTGTCTTCCATCATCATCAAGAACAGACATCAATCGTCGTCAGAGTATCCATGACGTTGTAAGTCCTGTTGAAACTTCTTTATGGGTTTTGCCAAAGCATTTTGATTGCAAATTTAAATATGAGGCGAGTGGCTGGGAAATTTGTGCCCCGCATGCTGACTCAAGATCAGAAAGACCATCGTTTTCTAGTCAAAAAGAATATGATAATTGTCCTCCATCCTCCCTACTCCCTGTGACTGCTTCCTCTTCCTAAAAATTAAATGTCACTCAAGATGAGGAGTTTTAACAACATGAAGGAGGTTCAGTCAGAATAGCAGGCTGCACAACACACCATTAAGAAAGAATTCTAAATGTGTTTTGACAAGTGGCAGAGTCGCTGGGATCATTGTATAGCCACTCCAGGAAAGTAGATCGTGGGAGACACCTTCGACTTGGTGATCAGGTAAGCCTATATATTTTTCGTTATAGTTTGGATTCTTTTCGATAGCACCTCGTATGTACCCGTCGGAGCACAGTATGAAAAATCTATGCACTGGATGTTAAAAATTAAGTTCTTGAACAGCACCATAAGTAAGTTATTCCTCGTAAATATTAGTGTTCCCGCCATAATATACAATGGAAATCCTTTGGTGACTAATAAATAGACTAGAAACCTCAACAACTGGTTTAATTTTCTCAGTATAGCTCTCAGATAACCACTAAACCCACACAAATTATTCGACACGCTATGTGATTTAGTTACAGTCATCATCAAAACATTATATTTCAAGCAAATGGCTTCAACACAAAACCTGTATTCCAAATAACTACCATCCCCTTACTTAGTACCTCTTTCAAGGGCGATATGCAATACGAAGACACTAGTTTAACTCTGATATACCTAGACCAGTGCATCCTGATTCGAGATTTTAACTCTCAGTAGGAAAATTATCTTGTATCTGGGTTGTGATACTTTCTCTCGTCATAAGCGCTTACATAAAATATTTTCTCTTTATCCATCTCCTATTCTTCTTTTGTGTTTATTGTCATTGACATTGACGTTGATATTGTGGTATTAGAGAAATTAAATATTAACAAATTTACTTTTAAGAAATTATATATGCAATAATTTTGATGTCCTTTTATTTAAATATGAATGCTGCTGAACTTTGTTTAATGTCATACAGCTTGCAACGAAAAGCATTATGGAACTTGTTGCTTGGATTAAAACTCAATGAATGTAAATTTAAACTTATTGCATATTTATTAAAATTTTCAAGGAAAAAAAAAACTTTTTTTTTATTCTGTGATTATATTATAGGTTGTAAACAGCAGCCAGAGAACACAGCTGGTAAACTGGTACTGACATCAACTTGGCTGGTGGCCATCGTTGTGGTGGCAACCTACACTGGCAACCTGACAGCATTCCTCTCCATTCCTCGCATTGAGAAACTGCCTCATTCAGCTAGTGAAATGATTGAAATGGGCTACGACTTTTCTATCAGCTATGGCTTCTCACAGTATGAAAAGCTAATGGTTAATAATAAACGAGTTTTCGTTCCTATATTCAATTTATTTTTAATTTGAAATGCAATCACGAATTATTTTATAAAAAAATAAGTAAAAGTAAAGCAGTTCAGAACAACGAACATTTCACTAATTAATTAGAGTAGAACAACATTTAGTTGACCCCCCCAAAAAAAGTATAGTAAATGTGTTCTGACTCATCGGGATCTGAGAGTGGTATCCCTCGTATCCCAATAACAACAGTCGTATGTATGTAATGCACGCAGGAGACATTGTAATTTTACCACGTATCAATTAGAAGACCTGCAACCCTCCTGATTGTTAAGTGTCACAGGTTTAAAGATTTGCTGTTCGTAATAATATTCAATTGTGGATGATCTGCAAATCTGCAGTAAAACGTCTAGTTATATATTTGAACAGAAAATGTTTTTGCATTTTTGGAGAAGCCTAGCTAACTCTGTCAATATCCATAATATGAAAATGTTATTTATTATATTAGTTCTTATTTATCTGTTCATAGTTATAATAAAATTTAATGCTTCATATTTCGGGGAAAAATATGAAAAAAAAAAGGCCTGGCAACCTGCATTCCATAACATAATGGTGAAAAAAAAATAGCATAATGTGATAAGAGTTCCAACCTTGATGATGAGTAATATTCATGACACTAGATACTTTCACTGAGTTAATTTTTTGCTCACAGTCTCCAGAATATATTGCTGCCAATTTTGTCAAGGCTTGGAACCAAAGCAATCATAGTACTAGGGAAAGAGAGCACAACCTTGTAGTACCCACAGTCAGTGACCAGGCTTCAAACACCTTTTATTGTACAGCAATAAAGGAATGGAACAGTCTGTCTGCACATAGAAACAGTAGACGACGTGGGGAGGATGTATTATTTAACCAGTCCCTCAGCGTTGAAAGAAATCATGGAAACAGTAGACGAACTGAAGAAGTATATATATATATATATATATATATATATATATATATATATATATATATATATATATATATATATATATATATATATATATATATATATATATATATATATATATATATATATATATATATATATTAATATATATATATATATATAATATATATAGAAAAAATATGAAAATAGAAGATTAAGCGCTTTCGTGACTACTCACATTATCAATTCTTCTATTTTTTCATAGTGGTTGTTTTGAATATTTTGATATCACCTGTTTACTGTGATCTTTTTGCATATATATATATATATATATATATATATATATATATATATATATATATATAGGTAGGTTTTCAAAGTTTCTCTTGGTACAAAATTATAAATTCTTACATTAACATAAATGAAAAAATATATTTTTAAACGTATAAGAGAAAATTTTAGAAAGGACTTAATTTTAGATGAGTTCTTGCTAATTGACCAGTTTTACCTAATCGGCAAGACATATATATATATATATATATATTATATGTCGTGCCGATTAGGTAAAACTTGCGATTTTGAGCTAAAATAGCAACGCTCACCTTGCCATATAAGACACGTGAAAATTTGTGTATGCAATAATTTCGCCAAAATCATTCTGAACTAACGAAAAAAATATATTTCATTGTGTTTGTTTATTATTAAATTAATGTTAACGTATCTAAAATATATTTAGTTGGGTTAGGCTAAATTAAATTGCGCTTGTTTAATAAGGTTAGGTAGGTTTTCAAAGTTTCTCTTGGTACAAAATTATAAATTTTACATTACATAAATGAAAAAAATATATCTTTAAACGTAAAGAGAAAATTTTAGAAAGGACTTAATTTTAGATGAGTTCTTGCTAATTGACCAGTTTTACCTAATCGCACGACTATATATATATATATATATATATATATATATATATATATATATATATATATATATATATATATATATATATGTCTGCCGATTATAAGTAAAACTTTACGATTTTGGCTAAAATAGCAACGCTCTTCTTGCCATATAAGACAAGCGAAAATTTGTGTATGCAATAATTTCGCAAAATCATTCTGAACCTAACGAAAAATATATTTCATTGTCTTTGTTTATTATTAAATTATTGTAAAGTATCTAAAATATATTTAGTTGGGTTAGGCTAAATTAAATTGCGCTTGTTATAATAAGGTTAGGTAGGTTATCAAAGTTTCTTTGGTACAAAAATATAAATTTTACATTACATAAATGAAAAAAATATATCTTTAAACGTATAAGAGAAAATTTTAAAAGGACTTAATTTTAAATGAGTTCTTGCTAATTGACCAGTTTTACCATCGGCACGACTTTTATATATATATATATATATATATATATATATATATATATATATATATATATATATATATATATATATATATATATATATATATATATATATATATATATATATATATATATATATATATATATATGTCGTGCCGATTAAAACCTTTAGCTTAAATAGCAAGCTCACCTTGCCATATAAGACAAGTGAAAATTTGTGTATGCAATAACTTCCAAAATCATTCTGAACATAACGAAAAATATATTTCATTGTGTTTGTTTATTATTAAATTTATGTTAACGTATCTAAAATATATTTAGTTGGGTTAGGCTAAATTAAATTGCGCATGTTGTAATAAGGTTAGGTAGGTTTTCAAAGTTTCTCTTGGTACAAAATTATAAATTCTTACATTAACATAAATGAAAAAATATATCTTTAAACGTATAAGAAAAATTTTAGAAAGGACTTAATTTTAGATGAGTTCTTGCTAATTGACCAGTTTTACCTAATCGACGACATATATATATATATATATATATATATATATATATATATATATATATATACATTAACATAAATGAAAAATATATCTTTAAACGTATAAGAGAAAATTTTAGAAAGGACTTAATTTTAGATGAGTTCTTGCTAATTGACAGTTTACCTAATCGGCACGACATATATATATATATATATATATATATATATATATATATATATATATATATATATATATATATATATATTGCATTAATAAAACTATCAATTAAGAACTCATGTAAAATTAGGTCCTTTTAAAATTTTCTCTTATACGTTTAAAGATATATTTTTACATTTATGTTAATGTAAGAATTTATAATTTTGTACCAAGAGTAACTTTGAAAACCTACCTAACCTAATTACAACATGTGCAATTGAATTTAGCCTAACCCAACTAAATATATTATATATATATATATATGTCGTGCCGATTAGGTAAAACTGGTCAATTAGCAAGAACTCATCAAAAATTTTAAGTCCTTTCTAAAATTTTCTCTTATAAGTTTAAAGATATATTTTTTCATTTATGTTAATGTAAAATTTATAATTTTGTACCAAGATAAACTTTGAAAACCTACCTAACCTTATTACAACAAGCGCAATTTAATTGCTAACCCAACTAAATATATTTTAGATACTTAACATTAATTTAATAATAAACAAACACAATGAAATATATTTTTTCGTTATGTTCAGAATGATTTTGGCGAAATTATTGCATACAAAATTTTCACTTGTCATATTGGCAAGGTGAGCGTTGCTATTTAAGCCAAAATCGCAAGTTTTACCTAATATATATATATATATATATATATATATATATATAAAATATATATATATATATATATATATATATATATATATAAAATATATATATATATATATATATATATATATATATATATATTTTTTTGTCGTGCCGATTAGGTAAACTTGCGATTTTGGCTTAAATAGCAACGCTCACCCTGCCATATAAGACAAGTGAAAATATGTTGAAATTTCGCCAAAATCATTCTGACATAACAAAAAAATATATTTCATTGTGTTTGTTTATTATTAAATTAATGTTAACGTATCTAAAATATATTTAGTTGGATTAGGCTAAATTAGATTGCGCTTGTTGTAATAAGGTTAGGTAGGTTTTCAAAGTTTATCTTGGTACAAAATTATAAATTCTTACATTAACATAAATGAAAAAATGTATCTTTAAACGTATAAGAAAATTTTAGAAAGGACTTATTTTTAGATGAGTTCTTGCTAATTGACCAGTTTTTAATCGGCACGACATATATATATATATATATATATATGTCGTGCCGATTAAAACTGGCATTTTCTTAAATAGAAGTCCTTTCTATAACCCCATGTTTAAGATATATTTTAATTTATGTTAATGTAAAATTTATTTTTTGATGAATTTATTATTAATTTAGTAACTAACTAAATATATTTTAGATAAATTAACTATTAATTTAATAATAAACAACACAAAAATATATTTTTTCGTTATGTTCAGATGTTGGCGAAATTGCATACAAGAATTCATTGTCTTATATGGCAAGGCGTTATTAAGCAAAATCTAGTTTTATAATCGGACGACATATATTTTTATATATATATATATATATATATATATATATATATATATATATATATATATGTCGTCCGATTAGGTAAAACTTGCGATTTTGCTTAAATAGCAACGCTCATCTTGCCATATAAGACAAGAAAATTTGTGTATGCAATAATTTCGCCAAAATCGTTCTGAACCTAAGAAAAATATATTTATGTGTTTGTTTATTATTAAATTATTGTTAACTATCTAAAATATATTTAGTTGGGTTAGCTAAATTAAATTGCGCTTGTTGTAATAAGGTTAGGTAGGTTTTCAAAGTTTCTCTTGGTACAAAATTATAAATTTTACATTAACATAAATGAAAAAAATATATCTTTAAAGTATAAGATAAAATTTTGAATGACTTAATTTTAATGAGTTCTTGCTAATTGACCAGTTTTACCTAATCGGCACAATATATATATATATATATATATATATATATATATATATATATATATATATATATATATATATATATATATATATATATATATGTCGTGCCGATTAAGTAAAACTTTCGATTTTGGCTTAAATAGCAACGCTCTTCTTGCCATATAAGACAAGCGAAAATTTGTGTATGCAATAATTTCGTAAAAATCATTCAAAACCTAACGAAAAAATATATTTCATTGTGTTTGTTTATTATTAAATTAATGTTAAAGTATCTAAAATATATTTAGCTGGGTTTGGCTAAATTAAATTGCGCTTGTTGTAATAAGGTTAGGTAGGTTTTCAAAGTTTCTCTTGGTACAAAATTATAAATTTTTACATTAACATAAATTAAAAAATATATCTTTAAACGTATAAGAAAATTTTTGAAAAGACTTAATTTTAAATGAGTTCTTGCTAATTGACAGTTTTACCTAATCGGCACGACATATATATATATATATATATATATATATATATATATATATATATATATATATATATATATATATATATATATATATATATATATATATATATATATATACATGTATATATATATATGTCGTGCCGATTAGGTAAAACTTGCGATTTTGGCTTAAATAGCAACGCTCACCTTGCCATATAAGACAAGTGAAAATTTGTGTATGCAATAATTTCGCAAAAATCAGAGATTCAGACAATCAGAGACAGGAACGTCAGACAGAGGGTGTGCCTCCCAGGAGCTGGTATTGGTGACATAGTCAGCAGGTTGGATAATATTATGTCAGGTAATGGGAACAAGCCTATTATCTGTCTTAGTGCTGGTGGTAATGATATTGGGAAGGGCAGAAGACAGGAGCTACTAGATAAGTATAGGTCAGCCATAGAAGTCGTTAGGTTTAAGGGAGGTATCCCAATCATATGTAGCATTTTGCCTAGAAAGGTAGTGGGCAATGAATGGATGTCTAGGGCAATTGGTATAAATTGCTGGCTAGACAGGTACTGCAAGGAACTTGCAATTCCATTCATTGATAACTGGGACAAATTCTATGGCAAACGTGATATGTATGCAAGGGATGGGGTTCATCTCTCTGGGGCTGGAGTGGTTGCATTAGCCGATTCAGTTGAGGGGGTCATTGGAGACTTGTCTAGGACTTTAAACTGATATATTATAGAGGTATGGGTGTTTGTGGGAAACAATCAGGCTGTAGTAAT
>WNWK01033755.1:0-20925 GCA_009830355.1 Cherax destructor | reverse complement strand
GCCCCGGCCCTTTTGCCGGGTGACCCCGGTTGCGGCCGGTGACCCCGGCCTTGGTTCCCGGTGCCCCGGCCCTTGGTTAGGGCCGGGTGACCCCGGGCCCCGGTTACGCCAGGTGACCCCGGCCTTGGTTACGACCGGTGACACCGGCTTGGTTACGGCCAGGTGACCCCGGGCCCTTTGGGTTACCCCCAGGTGACCCCGGCCTTGGTTCGACCAGGTGACACCGGCCTTGGTTCGCCCAGGTGACATATCTACCTGTCTTCATAGTTTTTTTCGTAGATGCCTCAGTGTGAACTAAAACCCCTTTGCTGCCTGTCTCCTCCCATGTACTCCCATGTGTGTGTGGGGGTGTGTGGGAGTTGGGGCGAACCTCCCAGGTTTTCAGTCCCCCATCGTGTTTACCCTTCCTCCTCTCTCTCCCTTTTCTTTTTTTCTTTACAGTACACGTGTCCCCCGTGTTTTTTTTTTCATTCGCGTTTTTTTTTGCTCTTGTACAGTCTGTTAGTCTCTCTCTCTCTCTCTCTCTCTCTCTCTCTCCCCCCCCCCCCCCCAAACAGCGATCAGGTTATATAATGCGTATGCTTCTTAATGCAAATTTTTTTTCAATGCATACGTAAAGAGTTTTTTTAATCCCCATTTTCTGAAAGATATAACCGTAGGTGCTTTCAAAAAATACGATGGAAGTTATCAGTAAAAAGGTACGTTTTTGGAAAACTTCCCACGGGTCAGCCCCCCTCCGTTTTTAGTTCTCTTGTTTTCATTAAAAAGAACGTAGAAATGGGATCATAGGCCTTCTGCGTGCTCCTCCATCCTTACGTTTTCGTGTTGTTCGCCCAAATGGCCTGCCAAGTCTTATGCTTAACAAACTTGGACGTTATTACCGTTTGTATCTGGCAAACCAAACAATCTGTCGTTCACGTTCGCTTCACTTTAAACCCAAATTTTCGAGTTTTTTAAACGACTCGGGGTATTTTCCCCTTTTTAGAATATTTATTGTTTTATCCTGAGCTTGTTTTGTGATTGGTTTTTTTTTGTTGTGGGTTTTTTATTTTTGTTGTGTGTATGTGTATGTGTATGTATGTGTGTGTGTGTATTTTATTTCTTATTTACTCAGGCCCATTATTTTAAGTTCGTATGATAGTTCAGTTTTTTTTTTGACCGCTAATTCGAGAAATTTTTTTAACTAATAATCTTGAGTCGTAGTTGGGTGAGTAAATATCTTTGCATTAACATTACGCTAAATGACCATAGGTGAGAAACAATGTAATTTCTAACCTTTTTTTTTCCCAACCATAAACAACACCTGAAAAGTGCTTCAATCCATACCAAAAACATTCACAATGCCCCACTGATTAAAAAATAGTCTGCCTGAAAAAGGGTCCAAACCTTACCAGTAACGGTTCCTCCTCCTTTAAAAAAAATGACACAAACTACACAACTTCCATCCCTAGGGAAAAAAAGAAAAACCCCTGATTATTCCCCCAGTCCCCCCAATTTCCCCAACCCACAAAAATTAAAGGTGTCTAAAGATGGTCGAGGCTGAAGATGACTAAGTGCCAAGATTATTCAAGGAGGAGGTATGATCAGTGAGGCGAAAATCTTTCAACACTTCACCCTGACGTGTGGGGTAAAGGGCTTTGCCTCTTTTAGTTCGTATATATCATGTAAAACTCGGGGGGGGCCCCGGGATCGCTCAAATTTCCACTCTCAATTTTATTTTGGGGGAATTTTATTTTTTGGCTTTCCACTGATTTTGTATAAATGTCAACTTTGACTGTAAAACTTTTTTACCTCTAGCTGTTGCACTTTTGGTCTGTAGCTATTGGACTGTTGCTGTCAGACTGCATCTACTGGACTGTTTCTGTAAGACTGTAGATGTTTGTTTCTGTCAGCTGGCTGAAAGGGCCCAAGATGCACAAAATCGGTTAATTAGTTGGCAGATTTCTTGAAGTTACAGTATTGGGTTCCCAAAAAGAGAACCTTGTTTCTCCTCTTTCTTAAGTGTGGGGTTTCCCGCAGAGCATGAAGGAGGAGAACCTGCCGTGTGTAACACATGAGTGGTCACAACATCTTTACACGAAAAGGGGAAAAAAAAACTATTGATACTTTCGATGAAAGATTCAATATTTGTTCCCTTTAATTATGTGCTGGGCCAGGTCTCTCTCTCTCTCATTTTTTTTTTTTTTTTTTTTTTTTTTTTTTTTTTTTCCCCTCTCTCTTCTCCCCCTCTCTCTCTCTCTCTCTCTCTCTCTCTCTCTCTCTCTCTCTCTTTCTCTCTCTCTCTCTCTCTCTCTCTCACACACACACATTTCCGGTTGTTAGAATGTCTCTTTCTGATAACTATCTGAGTTAATTTTTTTTCGAATTTTCAGTCCACCTCGTAGACATTTGTCAACCAGACTAAAAAAAATCTTGCAAACGGCAGCTATTTTGGTATATTAAATATTGCAACAGGTATCGACTTTATACCCATTCAGTGCTATAAATATCAAAATATACAAAATAACATAAATATCGATATTTATGTTATTTTGCTAACTTGGTACTGAATAATCAATATAAATGTGTTACAGCCCCCTTTTTTGTGCTATCTTCCAAAACGATAATGCACCAATTCACATCGCTAGAGTTGTTCAAAATTAAATGAAGAACATGAAAGTGAAGTACCATTGGATTGGCCTCCATAATCGCCGGATCAAAATTTTTCAATCTTGGTCATTTGGAACAGCAAGGGAATCACTTTTTTCATTGTCGTTTTTGGAAGATTGAGCAGGTTTTGCGTGGGGGTGACTCAATATTTTCCTGGGTACGTTCAAATGCTATATGAATTAATTCCTCGACAATGGGTGATTTTTCTGCAAATGGAGATCCAACTCCATATTGCAATAAGTGTTATAGAACAATTCCTTATTTTGTTTTTAAATATTGCAGCAGAGTATCGACTTGATACATTATTAAACCCCATATATATAAAACACACACACACACACATATTTATGGCTATGAATAATGTATCAAGTCTCTCTGCTGCTTTTCAAAAAAATATCGTTTAAAAATATTTCTTAGTCTGGTTGACAAATGCGAAACCAGACTGTTTTTAAAACTCTGTTAACTCGTAAAACAACATTAACTCAGATAGTTATCACGAAAAAACTTCTAAAAACCAGAAATGTGGGGACAGAAGACCCCAACCACATATGGGACCCACAGCCTCGGAGAAGTGGAAAAAAGGCTTCAGGGAAAAATTTTTGGGAATTTTTCCCGAAGTCATTTGAATATTCCACTTCCTCTATCAAAACATTTTTACCAATAAGTATATTTTTTACTACATTGAGGGATATCTTCATTCAGATCTTTTACTCACTTGCTTCGTCTAAAACTAAAATTATATACACACAATTTGTAGGAGTCAAAAATGTGACCCTCAAAACTCTGACTTTCCCAGACATTAGAAACACATTGATTACCAGCTGAGGGTATTAGTACCTTTCTAATTGTTTAGCAAAATTCGCTGCATCAACAGTATGCTGCTACTCTATGCTTTATAAGTTCCCAAGTTTGAAGAATAGCTTTTTCCCCTGGGTTACATACACAGCGTTAAAACCTTTTCAGTACTGAGCTAGGAGACTTCAACAACGCGCTGGGGGGCGTAAATCCCGCGGGGCCTGGTCGGCCGGGCAGCGGGGGCGTTCACCCCGAAACCCCCCCCCCTCCCGGTAAGTATTCCCTTATGTCATAGATATGGGGAAATTTGTTTAAGGGGAAAAGTTTTGGGGGGAGTGGTGGGGGAGAGAGAATGATGGGCGTAAAAATAGATAAAACTGGTGTTATAAGAAAGCAACGAAAAAGTCGAGTGAAGAAAAGGTACTAATGATGGGAGGATGAGAAGGGGAGAAAAAGCTGCTGCTGCTGCTGCTGCTGCTTCCCCATCACCTTGATTTATTGCCTCAGTTCACCTGGGCAAAATCCCGCGGTTTAGCCTCGTGTTATGTATTTTACTTTCTCTCTCTCCTCTCCTTCTTTTTTTCTTCTCCTTTTTTGCTTTTCCCTTTTTCCTTTTTACTGTCTGCTCTTGTTCTCTTGTTCAGTTCATTATATTTTCTCGCTATCCTCTCTTTTTTTTTTACGCCCGCCCCTTTTTCTTGCTCGTTTTTGTGTTCTCTTCTCCGGCTCTCTTTTTCCCTTCCCCTCGCTCTTTTACCACTCTCTTCTCTTGTTCCCACTCATCCTTTTCCAAGAGTTATCGTCTCTGTTTACGCTTTTTTTTCTCTTTCCCTCTTATACTCTTCTAACTCTCATCCCCCTCACTGCCTCCCCATCCTCGCCTCCTGCTCTCCCCATCTCTCGCTCTCACTGCTCTCTCTCTCTCCTCCCCCTGTCTCATCTCTCAGAGGATAAAATTATCCTTTTAGCAAATAGCTGAAAAATTTTTCCCCCCTCATTTTTTGAAGGCATTAAATGACGTTCAAAAAAAAAAAAAACCTTCCTTTTTTTTGTCATTTAGCCGTTTACCCCCTCCCCAGTTCCGACATTTAAATTTTTAATAAAAAACGACGAAATGTTCCATTAGATCCAAAGAAACTGGGAGACAAAATTTCTTTCACTCCTGCATTAAATTTTTTTTTTTTTTTCGTTTTTGTTCTCGTATTTTATTTTTAAAAATTTTTTTCTTGTTGGACTGTTTTAATTTGTCATTTTCCCCCCTTCCCCCTTCCCCCTGACTTGTATAATCCCGGGATTTTTTTAAAAACCCATTTTTTTTTTTGGTACGACAGCCTTTTAAATAAAAAAAAAAAATCCATTAAAACTTTATTTTGTAACTCCCAAAAGTGTGTGTGTGTGTGTGTTTTCTCAAGGGGGCGAGTCACAGCTCCCGTCCCCGCCTTTTTATATACAAAACAGCAGGCACATTCACTATGAAGTGAGTAGGAATAACCATTTTAACACATTTAGTATCGTGTTTAACTTTTCTGCATCGTTTATGATCACCTTCTCTCCCTCCTTTATCCCTCCCCCGTTACCAATCTTTTCCCTAGCCCCTTTTTTCTTTCGCAATTGCCTTCGCCCTTGCCCAGTTCTTTTAACTCGCCCTCCTCTCTTACGACCCCTGCTCGCTCGTTCGTCCCCCGACCTCCTGCTCGCCGTTCGTCCTCCTACGATTTTGCTCTTTCGCCCATCTCCACGACCTCCTCTCCCCGTTCGTCCATCATACGACCTCCTGCTCGCTCGTTCGTCCACAACCCGACCCCTGCTCGCTCGTTCGTCCATCAACTACGACTTCCTGTCTCTCGTTCGCCCATCAATTTCGACCTCCTGCTGCCTTTTTTTAAAAAAAAAGTTTCCCCCCAACAAAAGCCTTCCCCCCGAAACCTTTCCCTGGGGGAAACCCTGTAAAAAAATGCCCCCTTCCCCAAAAAAAACCCCCCAAAAAAAAAATTCCCAAAAAAAAATTCCCCAAAAAAAAGGGGGGGGGCCAGGGGGGAGGGGAAAATTCCCCCAGGAGGGAGGGGGGAAAGGGGGAAAAAAAACCCCAGGAGGGGGGGGAGGAAAATGTCCCAGGGGGGGGGAGGGGAGGGGGAAAAAAAAGGCCCAGGAGGGGGGGAAAATGTGCCCCAGGAGGGGGGGGAAAAAAGGGCCCCAGGAGGGGGAGGGGAGGGGGGAAAAATGTCCCCCAGGAGGGGAGGGGGGAGGGGGGAAAAAACCCCCGGAGGAGGGAGGGAAAATGTGAGGAGGGAGGGGGGGGAAAATGTCCCCCAGGAGGGAGGGGGGGAGAAATGTGCCCCAAGGGAGGGGGAGGGGGGGGGGAAAAAGGGCCCCAGGAGGGAGGGGGAAAATGTGCCCCCAGGAGGGGGAGGGGAGGGGGGGGGGCCCCCTGTGCCCCAGGAGGGAGGGGGGGGAAAATGTCCCCCAGGAGGGGGGGAGGAAAAGGGCCCCAGGGGGGAGGGGGGGAAAATTGCCCAGGAGGGGAGGGGGGAAAGGCCCCAGGAGGGGGGGGAGGGGGCCCCAGGGGGGGAGGGAGGAAATGTCCCCCAGGGGGGAGGAGGAAAATGTCCCCCGGGGGGAGGGGGGGGGAAAGTGCCCCAGGAGGGGGGGGAAAATGTTCTCCAGGGGGGAGGGGGGGGGAAAGGCCACAGGAGGGAGGGGGGGGAAAAGGGCCCCAGGGGGGAGGGGGGGGAAATGTTCCCCAGGAGGGAGGGGGGGGGGAAATGTGCCACAGGAGGGGGGGGAGGAAAAGGGCCCCAAGGGGGGAGGGGGGGGTTTCCCCAGGAGGGAGGGGGGGGGGAAATGTTCTCCCAAGGGAGGGGGGGGGAAATGCTCCAGGAGGGGGGAGGAAATGTGCCACAGGGGGGAGGGGGGGGAAAAGGGCCCCAGGAGGAGGGGGGGGAAATGTGCCCCTGGAGGGAGGGGGGGGAAATGTACCCCCAGGAAGTGGAAAATGTCCCCCAGGAGGGAGTGGAGGAAAATGTGCCCCAGGAGGGAGGGGGGGAAATGTCCCCCTGGGGGGGGGGAAATGTGCCCCAGGGGGGGGAGTGGAGGGAAATGTGCCCCGGGAAGGGGGGAAAATGTGCCCCGGGGGGAGTGGAGGGGAAATGTCCCCCAGGGGGGAGGGGAGGAAAATGTGCCCCAGGAGGAGGGGGGAAAAGGGCCCAGGAGGAGGGGGGGGAAAATGTGCCCAGGAGGGGGGGGAGGGAAATGTGCCCCAGGAGGGAGGGGGGGGAAAGCCCCCAGGGGGGAGGGGGGAAAGGGCCCCCAGGAGGGGGAGGGGGGAAAAGGCCCCAGGAGGGGGGGGAGGAAAGGGCCCAGGAGGGAGGGGGGGAAATGTTCTCCAGGAGGGGGGGGGAAAGGCAAGGAGGAGGGGGGAAAATGTGCCCCAGGAGGGAGGGGGGGGGAAATGTTCCCCGGGGGAGGGGGGGAAATGTCCCACAGGAGGGGGGGGGAAAATGTGCCCCAGGAGGGGGGGGGGGAAAAGGGCCCCAGGAGGGAGGGGAGGGGGGGGGAAATGTTCCCCCAGGGGGGAGGGGGGGGAAATGCTCCAGGGGAGGGGGGGGGAAATGTGCCACAGGAGGAGGGGGGGGTGTGCCCCAGGAGAGGGGGGGGGAAATGCCCCTGGAGGGGGGGGAGGAAATGACCCCAGGAGGGGGGGAGGAAATGTGCCCCAGGGGGAGTGGAGAGGAAATGTGCCCCAGGAGGGTGGGGGGAAAAATGTGCCCCAGGGGGGAGGGGGGGAAATGTGCCCTGGAGGGGGGGGGGAAATGTCCCCCAGGAGGGGGGGGAGGAAAGGGCCCCAGGGGGGAGGGGGGGAAAAAAGGGGCCCCAGGGGGGAGTGGGGGGAAATGTCCCCCAGGAGGGAGTGGGGGGAAATGCCCCCAGGGGGGAGGGAGGGGAAATTCCCCCAGGAGGGGGGGAGCAGGGGGGGGAAAGTACCCAAAAGGGGGGGGAAAAAGGGGGGGAAATGTCCCCCAAAGAGAAAGTAAAAAGGGGAGGGGTCCCCAGGAGGGAGGGAGCAGGGAGGGAAAACCCCAAGATAAAGAGGGGGGAGGGAAATGTCCCCCGGGGGGAGGGGAGCAGGGGGGGGAAATGTTAGAGGGAATAATAAAATATTTTTTTATTTTGGAGACAATCATCTAACTTGTCGAAATGTTATTTTTATTTTTTTTTATTCTCATTGCTGTTTTCTTGTTTTTTTATGTTATTATTGTTATATTTATTATAATTAAAAATTATAATATTTGTATTTTATTATTAATAATATTATTTTTTTGTGTAGAGCGCAAAGCCCGTAGGTGTCCTTAGTGACGGGATGAAATGCGTGGCGACAATCCATCTAAAAACAAAGGGAGGAGGATTAGGAGGGGGGGGAGGATTGGGGGAGGGGAGGATTAGGAGGAGGGGAGGATTAGGGGAGGGGGGATTAGGGGGGGGGAGGATTAGGGGGGGGGAGGAAGGAGGAGGAGGGGGGAGGGGGGGAGGGGGGGGGGATGGGGCGGAGGGGGAAAGGGGGGTGGAGTAGGAGGTGGTGGTGGTGGAGGGGGGTGGGGAGGAGGAGGTGGAGGGGGGTGGCGGAGGGGGGGGGAGGGGGGGGGGGCGGAGGTGGGGGGTGGAGTAGGGGGGGTGGTGGTGGGGGGGAGAGTAGGAGAAGGAGGTGGAGAGGGGTGGAGGGGGGGGGAGGAGAGGGGGGTTTTGGGGGATACCAGGGGGAGGGGGGACATTTTTTTAGCTTTTTTGACCCAAGGGAAGACGAGGACAGCTTTTAATTTTTTCGCCACGAGCACATCACCGGAGGAAGACACTCTCCCTCCCCCACCTAAAAAATCTCTCGTTTCCCCCCTATGAAAAACCTTAAAGCAAGGTAGGCAACTTTATTATAAGAACGTTTCGCCCACCCGCGGGCAGCCCTTTTTTAAGTTTTAGTGGGAGAGGTTTCCAAATAAAGCCCCATTTTAAGTGTTCTCATTTCTGTATAATATCCCTTTTTAAAGGGAACTGTAAATCTTATTTATAGATATCGGTTTTTTATATCCTTGTCTGCAGATATCTCGGTATTTTAAACCTTGTTTGTGATATTGTATTATATACCTTTTTTAAATATCCTATTTATACCTTGTTTCTAGATATCCGGAAATATTGTTTTAAAATATCTCGGTATTAATACCCTTGTTTTAGATATCTCGGATTATATATTTTTTGGTATCTCGGGATTTATACCTTGTTTGTAGAAACTCGGTATTATATACCTTGTTTGTAGATATCTCGGGATTATATCCTTGTTTGTTGATATATCGATATTATTTACCTTGTTTGAATATCTCGGTATTATTTACCTTGTTTGTAGATATCTCGGTATTATTTACCTTGTTTGTAGATATCTCGGTATTATTTACCTTGTTTGTAGATATCTCGGTATTATTTACCTTGTTTGTAGATACTCTATTATTTACCTTGTTTGTAAATATCTCGGTAATATTTTCTTGTTAGTGGATTTATTAGAAGAATCTAAGTTATCGCACTAGCACCCCGCCCTTTTTCAGCGTCCCCCTAACAACATTCCTTTTCATTATTTGTTTACGCAATAAACCTTTTCCAATCAAGTGCTTTCTTAGCAATACAATAATAATTTTTAACATATTTTTGGCAAACGTCTATGCCGATTGTTTTGGTCTTGGTTGTTGTTTAAAAACTGAAAACCCTTTTAACTGTGCTGGCGGGGATGTTGATGCAGAATCCATGTTGATACTTGGGTGTTGAAGTTGTTACAGGGTTTTTGTGATCTTGTCTCTAATGATGGTCTCTTTTTTCATGAAATTTAGTGTTGACAATGCATGCATGCACGCACACATGCACGCACACCTACACACACACACACAAAACCCCACAACACACATACGAGCTTTAAACGTCCCCGCAGTCACAAATAGGGGAAAAATAGATTTGGTGCAAACACACACACCGGACAGGAGGGTTAGGGAAAAATGATAATGACATACAAAATACTGAGAGGAATAGATGGGGGACAGAGACAGGAGTTCCAGAGAGGGGAAAAAAGAAACAAGGGGGCACAATTGGAAGTTAATTCAGCTGAGTCAAAAGGGGTGCTAGGAAGTATTTCTTCAGTCACAGAGTTGTGGCAGTTTAATAGTCTGGCGGTGTAGTGGAAGCAGGAACCAAAGTGTTTTGGGGGTAAAATAAAGCTCATGGAGCAGGGAGAGAGAGGACCTAGGCGACCAGTGAAAAGGGTGGGCCAGGAGCCAGTCGCCCCCCAACCAAATTAGGTAAACAGACACACTCACATAAACAGGCCTAGTGTCTAATCGACATGTGCCTAGGACAAAAGGGTACACACACACACACACACACACACACACACACACACACACACACACAGAATTTCCAGAGGGGACACAGCAACAAGGGGTCGCGCTGGAAGTTGAAGACTGATGAATCACGGGGATGTTGGAAGTATTTCTTCAGTCACGGAGTGGTCGGGGGTAAATAGTTGGGGGAAGTGATGTGTTGGGGCAGGTCCATTCATGGCTTCAAAAAAGGGGTATGTTTGGGGCTAGGGGAGGGGAGTGCCCCAGTGGGGATAGTGAAGGGGCGGGGCCGGGAGCTATGAATCGACCCCTGCAACCACAACTAGGTGAGTACAACGGGAGTACACACACACACACACTCCTTACTCACCTCTCTCTCCCCCTCTTTTTTATTTTGCATGTGATGGAGTCATATTTTACACGTGTGAACGGGACACTGCCCCTCCGCCTGCTGAGAACATTTCTTCCCCCTGTGTTCTTAAAAACACCAAAAACATTCATAATTGTCCCAAAGTAGCCTGTCGGCCCAAGTGTGTCTGAGCCCAAATTTTATCTAATGCGATGTTTACCATTCTCTGGGGGGAAAAAAGGGAAAAATATATATATACATAGGAGAAACCTCCCGTACTTTGAAACACTCGTGAATGAACACTGATGCCCGAAGATGCAGCATCCCAACAGTGGGGCCTCTGGCTTCATGCCGCTGCTTTTTTTTAAGGAGTGATTATATTCTATCGTGACTGAGGGGGTCATTGCCTCAAAACTACCGTCTCCGTACTCTTTCACCTCTGTATTCGTTGAAAACCCTTGTGCAGGCGAAAGTTTCAAAAATGATACGTAGTGTCGTAATAAATGGTTTAAGAAAGAAAGTTGATAAATAAGACACTTGTGCAAAAGTGTCTCATTTAAAAACCTAGGGAACTCGCGTGTTTTTATCAAGAAACACCGGGGTATCGGATCGCCACTAACTGGGAAAGTCCGACCGTCTGTTTGTACAAAATCAGAACACGGAGTTGCAAATGAATGGAGTCTGTCTTTATGTCTGTGTTCAGCACTGGTATCAGAATAAAGGGGCTGTATCTTTTCCGACATTTTTAAAAAAATTTCCCCCTAACGAATGCTCTATCCACATTCTGTTATCATATGCTTTGGCCCCCAACCTGGCAGGTTTTCCACACTGACCAACCCACTATGTATTTGTTTAGCTTTTTTTTAAAGCTATAAAAAGGGACTACTTGGTATTTTTTTCCCCTCCTTCACAATTCGTTATCAAGTCAACACTTGCTCACGTCCTTTTAAATCGCTGATCCACAATCTTGTAAAATTTGCTTTTTGACTTTCAGCTTTGATTAATAACACCTACGTTTTTTCAAAAAGAAACTAGATTATTTTTTTTCTCTTCTCGTATTAAAAGTAACTAAAATTCGGATATTAAAATTTTGATCAATTTTTTTTATCCAATTCCCGTTAACTTTTTTTTTTTTTGGCCGTATAAAAATTTACAATGCGGAACATGACAATAACAAAAGATGTTATCTTTGGGTGGGACAGCTTGGGGAGGAAACAAAAAGGGGCTCGTAACGTGCGCATCCCGGGCCTTTATAAAAAGGCAAATCTAATAACAGCTTTAATGTCGTGACGAACCAAACCCAAACTTTCTCTGATAGACTGTCAGTTCCAAACATTCCCCTCAACTCGTTGCTTCATCTTCACTTCCTCCACCACTCGTTGCTTCATCTCCCATCTTCACTTCCCCCACCACTCGTTGCTTCATCCCCTTTATCTTCACCTCATTTTCACCTCCTCTCCCCCGCCTCCATTTCCTTCCTAATGTTTTTTGGGCCCTTTTTTTTCCCACTGAGAAAACATATCGCCAAACAGGATGGGAGAAGCGTTCTAAAAATGCCATTTACCGTATACTATATCTTATTCACATTATTGTCGTTATGTTCCACCATGACATACAACGAATTTTCTCCATGAGACATAATGTTATAGTCTAATGATATCGCGCTATATTTCTTATGCTATTTTTAAACTCTAACATGAAATACGGCTTTATACCACCATAAAAACCCGGCGTTATTTTTCCCCCCGAAATACGGCATTATCCTACCATGAAATACAGCGTTATACTCTACCATGAAATACGGCGTTATACTCTACCATGAAATAGGGCATTATGCTCTCCCAAAATACGGCATTATACTTACCAAAAATACGGCTTGTATCTACCATAAAATAGGGCATTATACTCTACCATAAATACGGCATTATACTCTACTATGAAATAGGGCATTATACTCTATCATGAAATACGGCATTATATTCCATGATATACGGCGTTTTCACCATAATACGGCGTTATATCTCCATAAATACGGCATTATACTCAACCATGAAATACAGCTTTTCCTACCATGAAAACGGCATTATACTCTACCATGAAAAAATTTATCTCTACCATAAATACGGCATTATACTCTACCAAAATACGGCATTATACTCACCATGAAATACGGCATTATATTACCATAAATACGGCTTATACTCTACCATAAATACGGCATTATGCTCTACCATGAAATACGGCGTTATACTCCCCATGAAAACGGCATTGTACTCTACCAAAAAATCGGCATTAATTACCAAAAAAATCGAATTGTATCTACCATGAAATACGGCATTATATTACCATAAATCGGCATTATACTCTCCAAAAAAATCGGCGTTATACTCTACCATGAAATACGGCATTATACTCTACATGATATACGGCATTGTACTCTACCATGAAATACGGTTTATACTCTACCATGAAATACGGCATTATACTCTACCATGAAATAGGGTTATCCTACCATGAAATACGGCATTATACTCTACCATGAAATACGGCATTATACTCTACCATGAAATACGGCGTTATACTCTCCATGATATACGGCTTTACTCAAAAATACGGCATTTCCTACCATGAAATACGGCATTTACCAATAAAATACGGCGTTATACTCTACCATGAAATACGGCATTATACTCTACCATGATATACGGATTAATCTACCATAAAATGGCATTAATTACCATGAAATACGGCGTTATACTCACCATGATATACGGCGTTATACTCTACCAAAAAATACGGCTTATACCCCCTTGAAATAGGGCATTATACTCCATGATATACGGCATTATACTCTACCATGATACAAACTTGTCTTCCATACCTCGCGTTCCTACTTTCAGAAAAAGAAGGAACTAATAAAGAAAATAAAAATGCATTATGGGAAAAAGAAATGGCAAGTAAAGGAAAAGAAGGAAAACTATAAAGAAAATTGAAAAAAGGAAAAAGAAAAAAGGATGAAAAATTTTGGGTAAATAGAAGAAAAAAAAAAGATGTGAAAAAAAAATTTACGGTAAAGAACATATTACAGTAAAGGGGGGGGGAGAGAGAGAAGAGAGAGAGAGGAAAGGCTCTTTTGAGATTTCCCCTTGAGGATAATGCTAATTTTTTGATGCTTTAACAATCAGGAAGGAGTTTGTGGAGGGATTGGAGAGGGGGGAAAAAGGGAGAGTGAGGGAGAGGACGAGGGAGTTTCAGCAAAATGCAAGTTTTCAGTCAAAATAGTACATCTTGGAGATGAGAAGCTCTTTGTCTTCATTATGAGATCAGCGGTGTGTGTTAGTTGTTCCATTTTTTTCCCAGGCCCTGCAATTGACACTAGGGCCCGTTGTATATATTTTTTTGTGTGTGTGTGTGTGTGTGTGCACTAGGAAGTCACATAAACACACGTGTGGTACCAGGTTAATAGCCAAAACATCCAGTATTTCACTGGAATGTAAAATTAACCCCCCGGCATCCACAGTGTAACATTTTGACCATCACCCCCCCATCACCACCATAACACCCATCACCACCACCATCACCACCATCACCACCACCATCACCATTACCATTACCATCACCATCACCACCAAACACCAATCACCACCACCTCCCCCCACCTTTAAAACCATCACCATCACCACCACCACCATCACCACCACCAATCGTCAATTTTCCAAAAATTTACCGGGGGTGTTGGTTTTGAGGGCATTAGCGTGGTATTGACGTGGTATTAGGGTCCTGATGGGGGTGTTCGGGATTTGGCGGGTTTGACGTGGGTGTTGACGGGGGTGTTGACGTGGGTGATAGCAGGGGTGCTGGCATGGTGTTGCGTGGGTGTTACAGCGTTTTCCCCCGCACCCACCATCTCCGCCGCAGTTAAAGGGGCTTTGTTTGGGTGGGTTTGGCCGCTGCTCTGATATTGCCCCATTTAAAAACGGCTTTAGTCGTTATTGTGCCTTAATTTTTGCTGAAACATTAATGTTTTATTTTTTTTTTCAACGTTTTTTTATTCGCATACGACGATTTAAAAAATAAATATTAAATTGTCGAAATTGCAAATCAATGCGTCTTAAATGAACAGAGATAATATTTTTAAATTATGTCTTGAAATAGTTCTCTGTCACAGGATATATGAAAGAGATGTGTATTTCTCTCAACTATGTTTTCAGTTTACTTAACCCCCATTTAAGGGTTATTCCTTTTTGGGGTTATCCTTTTTTTAAATTATCCTCTTTTTGGGGAACATGCCTTTTGGGTTTACCCTATTTTAGAATTTATCAATTTTGGGTCGTTACGCCAAAATGCCCTTAGTGTAGTCGATAGGTCTTAACCCCCCCCCCATTTAACTAACCAGCTCTGTGCTAAAATTTTAAATTGGGTCCATCCTTATATAACCTTTATTATAATAATATATTATAATACAAATTTTTTTCTTTTTGTTTCGAGGGACCCCATATTTTGGGTGACAATGTTGACACCATATGTTTAGATGACAGATGTTGACACCATATGTTTAGATGACGATTTGACCCATGTTTAGATGACAATGTTGACACCATATGTGCAGGTGACGATGAACCCGCACTGAACTACACTTTTTTGCCCTTTTAAACCAACAGGCCACACTTCAAGTTTACAGCTATTACTCAAACGAAAAAAAGGACAGTTGGCAGAATTTTTTCCCTCATTTTGTTAATTGGTTGGTGTTGGGAGGACAGTCGGCCCCCTGGGGGATGGGCGAGAAGGAAAAAACTGGAGGCATTGGTCACTCAGGAGAAAAGTCTCAGCTTCCAGCATCCCAGGAGAGAAGTCTCAGCTTTCAGCACCACCAGGGGGGAAACCCAGCTTCAGCACCACCGGAAGAAGTCTCAGCTTCCAGCACCACCGGGAGAAAGTCTCAGCCCCCAGGAGAAATCCAGCTTCCAGCACCACTCAGGAGAGAAGTCTCAGTTTCCCAGCCCCACTCAGGAGGGCCCCATCTTCCAGCATAATTGCTCAAGATTACAACAGCTTTCATGTTTTCCTTTTAGACCCCCCTCCCCCAATTTTTCCCCACCCCTTCCCCAAATCCCCCCCCTCCCCCCCCTCGCCCCTTTCCTTCCCACCTCCCCCCATTCCTCTCCCCCTTCTTCCCCTCAATCACTGTTTTACCATGCAGTAATTTTTTTTCAAGGCTTTTCATCCTTCTCTCTACTAATGATCTTTGGGAATGTACTAATTGGGGATGTTTACAAAAAAGGGGTTTTGGTTTCCCCGGTTTTCCATTTTTTTTTGATTACATTCCCGCAAGGAATCTCGGTTATTTACAAGAGTTGATACAGTTCTGACTTCAGTGAAAACCGTTGCTGGGGGTTTTAAAGACTCTTAATTTAAAAACCGGGGATCAGCTGCACTTCATAATGGTTTTGGTAAGTTGGAACATGATAATGGCCCGGGAGGACCGTAAGGTGGGGACTTGTTAATTAACGAAGAGGGGCCCAAAACTCGTCAGTTTCAGTTTCAACTTGTGGTTGGGTTTTTTCCCCTTTGTACGTGAAGATTGAATTTTTCCGAGTTGGTGATGAAGATAAAAAGCCCCAAGAGGGGGAGCCCTCAATAGGGAAAAGAGCGAGCAGCGTGAAAATTTTTTCCCCCCCGGAGTCTTACTAAAGGGGATTATATTCCCCACCCGGGTAGACGAGACGCATAAAAAAGGGTTTTTCCTTCCCAGAATATCTCTACAAAAAAAAAAAAAGGGGGAAAAAATTTTTCCCCCAAAAAATTTTCCCCCAACTAGCACACTTTCTGGTTAATACCTTAACGATTTAGCATACCCCCTGAAAAGACCCAAAAGGGAACTTACACCCAAAAAACCCCCCTTTTTGGGGGCCCAAAATTTTTCCCGTTGCACTTCGTAAAAAAAACCTAATTCCCCCCCCCCACACACACACACACACACACACACACACACACACACACACACAACGCAACAGCAGTCAGGGTTTTGAGCCCCCAAAATTTGTATTGGGTGGCCCCGGGGGGAATTTAGTGCAACAAACAGGGTATAGGCTAAAGTGCTCCCTATTTAAAAAAAAAAAGCAGGGAAAACGGGTGACCCCAGAGGGAAAAAAGTGGGAAAGGGCCAGTGAGGGGGGGGTTGATACCCCAGTGGTTAAAAACAGGAAGTCGAGAATTTATCTAGTGAACTATAATGCGGGGGGAGCATATCTACGGGAGGCACCCAAGAAAAAAAATAAGTGAAAGGCAAGCATGAACAAAAAGGTGATTGGAAAAAGTGCCCCCAATAGAAAAAAAAACGAAGGGAGTCCCACAGCCCCCCGGGGGGGGGAGCCACGCCGGGAGAATCCCAACGGGAACATCGAATGTAATACAAATTCCTGTTTGGTTTGCAGGTTTGCAGGTTTGGGGCCCCTGAGTTGCTGAAGCTGTGGGAAAACCCCCCTGCTAAAGGAGCAAATTTTCATAGTATAGTTCATAGTTGGGAAGAAAAGTCAGGGCGCAGGGCTCCCAAACCAAATGTACACATTTACGCACGCCACACAACAAACAAACAAACAAAAAAAAACAAATTTTTTTTCATTGCAGGTTACAAGGGGGAAGAAAATAAAATTTAGTGCGGGAAACTGACATGCCAGGAAGGGGGGGCCTAGACATATCCAAAACAATTGTTTGGGAGAGCAACAATTTTAAACCAGTTTAAAAGGCAACTTTTTGCGGGTTAGGAAAAAAGGGAAATTTGTTTACAAAAAGATAAACACTGTGTAAGAGGTCCCCAAAACCCACACACACACACGCTTTAAATAGCCCAAAGGGAGGCCATACAGCTGTTCTTTTTTTAAATTTATTTTTTTCAGTTATATGGGGAAATAGTATTTTTTTTGGGTTTTAAACCAAAATAAGGTAGGAAAAAAATTTTAAATACGGGGGGGAGTGCAGGCCGGGGAGCCAGAGGAAAAAAACACACGCACACACAGTGAGGACGGGCGCCACACACACTACAAAAAACACCGTTGGCCTAGCATTACCAGGAAACTCCCCCTTTCACCCAAAACCCAATCCCCCCCCGCCCCGCACACACACACAAACACACACAAACAAACAAACAAAAAAAAAATTTTTTTTCACAGGTTTCATTTTTGGGAAATTAAAAAATTATGAAGGGGAAACCCCTGAAGCCAGGAGGGGCAAATTTTTTCCCCAGCCCCTTTAAAAAATAGGTACTTAATATTAGAAAAATTTTTGGTTTTTTCTTTTTAAAAAATTTTTTTCAAAAAAATTTTAAAAAATGAAATTTTTTCTGTTTTAAATTTTTTAAAAAATGATAAGATTTAGATTGTTACTTTTAAAAATTCTTGAATGAAAATTTGGAATTGGATTATTTTAAAAAAAATAACATTGAGCTTTTTTGACATTAACTTAAAATTTGAGTGGGGGAAACAAAAAGTAACATATTAAAAAATTTGGTTATCTAAAAAAAATAAAATACTTTTCAAAGAGTTTTGATGATCATTTGGGTTTGGGTGGGGTTTTTTTTTGGTTGTTTTTAAAATTGATTTTTGGACAAGATTATTTAATATTTATTTGGTAATAAATTTCCAGATTCGGGGGCCCTTTTATGATAAATTTTTTAAAAGGGGTTTGATATGAAGGGGGGTATAAAAAAAAAGGATCGGCCGTTTTTGGGGTTTGGGGCCCTTTAAAGTTGGTGGGGTTTTTTTGAGCAGGGGGTTTATATTAGAGTGAAAATTTTTAAGGAAAAGGAAGAAAAAGGGGTATAATGTTTTTGGGAGAAGTTTGATTTTTTAAAAAATTTTGGTGGAGATGCTTCTAGGGGGAAAAATTGTTACACCTTCTGGGGCCTTTTTTTTGGTTTGGGGGAAAAGGGTTTTAAGGTTACCCCCATGAAAGATTCCATGGGTGAATAGGGGTGATAAAAAGATGGGTGAAAAAGGAAGGTTTGGGGGTCAAAAAGGCGTATTTTTGATAATTAAAATTTTTCGAGATTTTCGGAAATTTGTTGGTTTGTTTTTAAGGCATTTTTAAGGTGGCCCCCGGGGGAATTTTCCCCCTTTAGGGAGGGGGGGAAAATTTGTGTTTTTTAAGGTTTGGGGACTTTTTCCCCAAACCCGGGGATAATTCTTGTAATAGGGGTTTTTAGTCGTCATCCAGTTTATTTTTTCTGAATTGGCATTTTTTCCAGTATAATTTGGTTTGGGGTGAAAAAGACATAGGGGTTGGCATTCAAATAAAATGGGTTTGAAAAAGGTAAACCTTTGGGGGAGGTCATTTATGAAAAAGGGGAAATAGGAGTGGCCCCAGGAAAATTTTGAGGATTTATTGTAATTGGTTTTGTAAAGTTCTTATTTGTGTACACGTATTGGCTTCTTTTGGTGAGGTTGATTTTTGGTTTGGTGGGTGTTTATACCATAGGTGAATTTTTAGAGTAAATCAGGGTTTTTGACTGTATAAAAGCTTTGGGGAGACAAAAAGTTTCCAGGGGGTTTTTTTTTCTCAAGTCGTTATAATTCCCCCAAAATGTGTGAATGTTTGCTTTTTGTTTGCCCCAAAACCAAATTGACAGGGGTTGAGTACATTTGGGGAGACGGGGAGGAATAGATTTGTTTTAATAAATTTAAATTTTTTTTAAAATTTTTGAAAGCAAAAAAAAATTTGGGGTTTTAAAATTTTAGGCCTGTTTGATCACCTCCTTTGTGGATGGGGGGACCCTAGTATTTTGAAATTTTAGGGAAAGGGGACTTCAATGGATTTTTGAATATGTTTATGATTGGTGACAGTCCCGGGGGAAACCAAAAAAAATTGGTAGGCTGTTTATGTCTCCGCCTTGTTTTTAAGGGTTTGATTATGGCAGCTTTTGGGTTGGGTAGGAGCTAGGAATAGCGTATTTGGGGGGGTGTTTGTGAGGTAGTCTGTTGGGCGGGGGTTTTAGCTTTGGGGTTTTACTCGCTAGATTCTTTTTCCCATGGTGGGAAAAAACATTGGGCTTTTTGTCCTTTAGTAGGTGAGAGAGGGGTTTTCGCTTTATAATTTGATGGTTTGTTTTTCACTTTTTATTTCCCAGAATTGCAGATAGGGTCTTCCCCGGCCCTTTTTTTAAAATCACCTTTTTTGGGAGTCTGTTCTCATAATACAATTTTTTTTAAATTTTTTTTTCAGGCTGGGAAGGGTTGGGGTGAGTACGTTTTATTTTCTCTGGTTATTGACCCCCCTGTATTGTTTTTCAAAATTTGGGGGCCTTTTTTAAAGGGTTTAAGGATGCTTGGGGGTTGCCGGGATTGTTGTCTCAGGTGGGGTCTGTTTAGTTTTTTTTTTCAAAAGAGGGGGTTGGGGTTTTTTTAAGGGAAAATTTTGATGCATTTATTAGTATCTGTTTTGTTTTAACTCATTATGCCAGTCAATGTTTTAAAAAAAAGCTGTTGTAAAAAATTACAGCTGACTCATTAAGTCTGAAGGTAACTTTTGTAATATTTTAGGGGGAAAGTTTGTTATGAGAAAGATCGGATAGTGGTCTGTGGGGTTGTTTGGGTAGCCTGATTTTAGAGGGGGTATAGTATTAGTCCCGATGTGGTCTATAGTGGGGGCTAGTCTCGGGATTCTTTAGGTTTTGATATTGTTGGTAGTAACAAGCAGTTGCTCATAGTGTTTGTGAATTCTGTTACTTTGGGTCCTGGTCATTGGGGGGAAAATTGAAGTCTCCGGGGCAGCAAATGGTCTTTGTTCATGTGTGCACGTTATTAGGTTACCCAGTTTTTTACCAAAAATTTTTAAAATTTTTTTTGTGGTAATTGTAGTGTTTTCATTGAGGGGGTTTTTTAGGGCTTTTGATTTAAATTTGCTATAATATATTCTCCATGCTCATCCCTTTTAAAATTATTGATACATTCAAGTTGGGGTCTGGTAATATTTGAAAATTTCCCCCCCCCTCCTGATCTGTCCTGCAATTTTTGGGGAAAAACTGTGTAACCTGGGATGCCTAGACATCTGTAGTATCAGGCTTAGCCAGGGCTCAGTGAGTGTGATGATTGACATATTGGTCTGGAGGGGTTGGGGTAGTGCTGTGAGGTCATCATAATGTTTGCTCAAAGATCTAACATTGTAATTTAAGATAGTTATGTTTTTGTTGGCTCTGAGTAATGTCTTTTCTTGATCTGCTGTGTAAAGTTAAGTTTCTGTTGGAATCATGTAAGTCATTTAATAATGGTTGATAAAAGGGTAAATTTTCCCGTAATCAAAAAGATTTGATTTATTCCCCCAACTAGACCCCAGAAAAATGTAATACTAAACTTTTATGATACTAGAATAAATGCTTGGGAACCATTTGATTATTAAAATTTTTAATAAGAGTTTGTAGAGATACAGGGGATTTGACAGAGTTCTTTTGGGGGGGAATTTGTACCTTTGTCAATTTATACAAATTTCAATTAATTGAACTATGGTAGTTTACTAAAGCTGGGAATAAAGGGGGTAGGGGGAAAAAGATAGCCCCCTCTCTCTATACCCTCTTTCCCCCTTTTGGGATCACTATCCCGTTATAGAACTAGTACTAGCAAAACCCAGATTAATATTAGGAGTATCCCAGTACTAACAAAAACCTAGAAATTTTTAGGGGAGTAGCCCAAAATTGAAACCTATCTCCCCCCCCCCCCCCTCTCCCCCCCCGTCCCCCCCCCCCTCTCCCTACCCTCCCTACCCCCCTACCCCCCC
>WNWK01033754.1:0-20926 GCA_009830355.1 Cherax destructor | reverse complement strand
CGCCGGGAAAAACCCCGGGGCCCCCGTGCGTGAAAAAAAGGCTTTAGCCCCCAGGCCATCGGTGTTTTGTGTGTGGGGGGGGGACTGGGGGAGAAAAATGGAAGGAGGGTACGGGGGGAAAAAAATCCCAAAAAAAAGTTTTTAAAACATCAACCCACAATCATCAGTCCCTTTAAGGAGCAGCGTGCACGGGCAAAAGCTTTGTAAAGGTGCGAGCAGTGGTTGGGGGGGGTTAGGGGGGGTTAGTGGGGGTTGGGGGGGTTTGGGGGGTTGGGGGGTTGGGGGGTACAAAACTGAAATCACTAACTCAGTTTCAGCCCAGAGTATGTTAAGGTGGGATTCTGGGGGAGGTCAGAGTGAAACGATAAAAACACTTTAGACTCAGAAGTGTTGTCAGTGTTAAGATGAATAAAGAGTCATTAAGAGTCAAGTGTACTCAGCAGTCACCAAAAGGGGTCAGTCCCTCTACTTGTACCCCAGTGTGTGGGGCTAAAATGGTAAAAAAAAAAAACGTCAAGTTGAAGACTGAACACTTGGAACATTTAAATTTTTATTGATGAAACGTTTGGGTGGCTTCTTCAGTCTAATACAAAGAGTAATAAAGATGATGAGGTTTGGATAATCAGCCCCCCTCTAAAGACGATGGACTGAACACATCGACCCCGGTGGGGGACTGATTACCTCTACTCCTCATCTTCCCCGTTCTTCTCATTGGACTGAAGAAGCCAGGGGAAAATTTTCCTCAATAAAGTTTCCCCAAATTTGCAAAATTTTTTTTCCAGAGTTTTTTTCGGGTGTTAGCCCAACACTGGCGAGTGCAGTTCCCCACGTCCAATAGCATGGGGGATGAGGGCCCGCAAGCCTTTCGGCGTGAAAAAATAATTTTTTGCCCCCAGACTCAAACGAAGGTGCTGCCGGTGTTGTCGGTGCTCCCGGAGGCTCGGGGAACAGTATTGGAAAATAGTCCTAAAAAAGGGGATTTCCCCCGGGGAAATCGTTAGATTGCGAAGAGCAGACTGAGCAGACCGAGCGAGAGCGGCCGAGTCTGCGTGTTTTTCCTTTTTCATCGGGGTTTTAGACATCACGGAAAATTTTTCGTTGTCGTTGCTAAAATTCGGCATAACCGTTGTCGTATCAGGGATGGGAGGTGGGGGTTATATTTTACGACGGGTAATGCGCCTCTTAGCAGTTGTAAGCGGAGAGATGAGCAGGGCTGAGATATGCATGATCCTACCAGTCTGGCATATAACTCTGCGGGAAAAATTGCAAACCAATTTTTTTTGATGTCCTTGAATTACCTTATCGGGAAAAGGGCGGACAAACCCCTCTATCGGAGGCCTACAACCATCTGTATACATTTCCCGTGACACGAGAAATGTAAATAAAATTATTAAAGGGAAAAGAATGAGTGAGACTTTAAATAGGTATCTCAGACTTCGGGTCTGGAAGGTTGAAAGGAGAAAACATGAATCGCATGATTTTCCAGGTGGGAATTTAAAGGGGCAAAACTAAATTTCGAAATGGGAACAACGTTTAAAAAGCGTATTCATTTTCCCAAATCCCCCAGTAACTTACACATACGAGGTTCGTGAAGGTCAAGGGGCGAACAAAATACCAGAAGCAATAGCACGGCACCATCTTGCTAAGGGAATGTTTGGTTCTGTTTAGCCTCTCAACCGGGGAGGATCGAAGAGCATAAATCTTGATGGTGAATGGGTTGACCTCCCGGGTGGCTGAGGAATAAAACTTATTCTCCATAGTCGAGTTTGGATAAATTAAGGCTACTGGGATATGGCCTGAGAAAGGGGGGGGTTTTGCTGCTCCCTTTAAAAGGGGGTTCCCGAGAAGACAAATTATAAATTAGACACTAACCTTTGTTTCTCTAACCATTCATCACATCCTGTCTGCCCACAACTCGGGATCTTAAACAAACAAAATTTTTCAACACTTTCCCAAACCGGACGAACCTACTTCGACTAGTGGATGGTACCACTATGACCCCCCCCTCCTGCCCTTTGCCTCACCTGACTACGTATATAAGCAACTTCTATGGCTCTATGCTGTACTTTCTAAAGATTGATGGACTGGCACATCGACTCCCGGGCCGAGGGACTGTTTTCCTAAATCCTCCTCTCCTTACACTTTTCAACTTTGTATTGGCTATAAGGCCCCGGGTTTGGGGAAAAATTTTCCCCCAATAAAGATCCCCCAATTTTGCATATTTTCTTTTATATATATACCTAGTTGGATGAATCTTATTTGCCAGCGGGCCCCGGGGGTTTTGCGCGTCGGTCCCGGGTTTTTTGACCCCTGACCGGGGTTTTTAACCCCACCCGTGGTATTTTTTTTTTTTCAATCGTGTATTTTCGATTTCGGGGCAAAAAACTTTTTAAAATTTGGGATATGGGACATCATTATGCACCAGAAGTTCACTATCCTCCAGGACTTGTCAGGAAAAAATCTGGTGAAAAAGCACCCAGAGGCGGGGTTTTTGGTTCTGGAAGGCGAATTTTTAAAAAGGGGGGAGATTAGATTTTGTCCCGAAGTGGCTTTTTTTTGCGTCCTTTTACACCCCCGGGGCTAGGGATCTTATTTTCATTAACAAAATACCTTGACATGTCACACAGGTTATTATACTATCTCCATATTTCCTTAAAAAGTGGATAATTAAACAAAAGTTTTAAAAATATGAATAGGGCGGGCCCCCAAAAACTTTGCATTTGGTTTGATCATCTGTTTTTTCCCAAAGCGAAGTACTTGTAAAAGCCTTACCCCGGCCACTACATCAGTCAGTCTTTTACATTGCAAGTTGCTCTATAAACGTACTTATTCCCTTCATGTTATCATATGGTTTACTCAGGCTTCTAATTGCACTCCCATAAAAAATTTTCTTTTTTATTTTCTCCCAAATTTTTGCTAATGCATGACACATATATACTAAAGCTATTTTCTACGTTCTCCTTCAGGGTTCTCTTCTTGGTTAACATATCAACTTTGTCTTTAAGGAGTAATCCAATGTGTGATGGGATCCATTGCAATTATACATTAATTCCTTTTTTCCCCCCATTTTTTAAACACTATACCTGGCTTCTCCCAAAGACATGTTGTTTTGGGTCATTTTGGGGCAAAAAACCTTCAGTGATGACATAAAATCAGAATGATGATAGTCAAGCTCAGTGTCATAAGTTAGCTTTAGTGCTATAGGATTGGAAACAAAATTTAGTTTGCAGTGTAGACCCCAGTTGTTAATTCTTATGTCAACTCAACAAAAATTGTTTTTTCTTAACCGGGGGGGGGCAACCAGACAGATTAAAACCCCCCCAAAAAATTTCCCGTTTAGATCCATCCCCGTGTAAAATTGGGGTAACATTACTCCACTGGGGAGAAATTTCTTCTTGAGCGTTGCTTTAAAAGTGATTTTGGAAAGGGGTTACTGAAATGAGCTTTTTGGGGGGGGGCTTTCAGGTATGTGATATTAAATGAACACATCTTCCATGGGGGGTGAAATGCTCTTGTTGGCTACAGTAACAATTCATGCAGGTTTAAAACTTAATGTAATTGCATGTTTTTCCAAACCCCTTTAGATTTTGTATTTCTTCTAGACATTTAGAAAAATTTATTGTGACAGTGTCTGGTTCATTTCTTAACATTCAATACCAAGTACAGTATTAATTTAATAATGCTATACTGATACTAGATACCAAACTCCTTCCTCATATTAAGAACGTTGGTAAAGTTGGGACAGCCAAGAATAATTCTGAGAGCTTCATTCTGCATTCCCCAATGGTCGGAAGGTAAAAACCTGGAAATCAATATTTAGAGTTCTCGATATCCCTCCTGCCCTCTAATATTCCATTATAAAATGGATATTACTGCAAACTATTACTATTACTTAACGACTGGAGGAATTTTTTCGAATCTTGAATAGTAGTGTAGCATACATGCTGTGGGAAGAATTGTACATTGAATCATAAGCAGAGTGAGGTGTGTCGCGCGTGTGTGTGTGTGTGTGTGTGTGTGTGTGTGTGTGTGTGTGTGTGTGTGTGGGTCGCGCACATTTCAACTTAGACGAAAAGTCTGTCGAGTTGTTTTGTTTGTCAGATGCTTACAGAGTTGGTTGCCTGGTTGAGTCTCAAGAAGTAATGGGTGGGGTAAGGGAAGGGTAGTGGTGTAGGGAGATCAGAGACAGTCAATGGGTCATGGGATAAGGAAGCTGTGATGGGTAAGTTAGTTCAAGTGGTTTAGAGGTGTGTGAAGTGGAACAAGTTCGTTGTGTTTATAAGGAATAGACTGGGTGTATGTGGGCACGTATACTTTCGTGGTAGTTGTCACACAAATTAAAATCTGTAGAATGCAGTCAGAAATAACAGTTTGCGATGGAATGATAATATTGTTACATGGTCTCGCTGTGACGGGTTTCTGAACCCTGGGGTTGCGTCATGAGTGTCGAGAGAACACTTGGTATGGGCCATGGAACATGTGGGGTGGTGTAGATGGTGACATAATCCCAAGAACTATGTAAGGATTAGAGAGACACGGGAGGCACTTCTTGGCGTGTTGCACTTCAGGCAACTCGAGGGCAGGAGTCGCGAGCCAGTCGCCCTTGCAAGCGGAGCTGGGTAATAATATTTTGAAAACATAAACCTTTCTCTCTGAGATACTGCATTTTCTTATCTTGGAAGAACATGGGGAACGGTGATAGATAAAGGGATTTGGTTCGATGCAATTAAGACAAGAAAGAGGGCAGTTGCAATTAGGGTAATAATTATGGTTGGTGTCCCTGCAGATGGGACACCCTAAGCTCTTCTAAATATTATTGGGTGGCCAAAGTGCCAACAGTTATGACACTGTTGTGTGAGTTTTAGCTCCCTCACTTTGAATGGCTGACTTGCTACATATGCTGATGGTGGAACATTATGGTCATCAAATATTAATTTAGCGATGTTCAATGGGAATTTGTCTGCGCATGAGAGTAAAGCGGACATAGGTATCAGTGTGGGGTGACTAGGAGACGCTGAAGTTCCAGTTGTCTTTATATGGCAGTATAAGAAATTTTTGTGGATAATGGAGTAGGAAACCACCATTTCCTAGCGGGAAGTAAGAGTCAGTACCCGTGCTCTGTTATGCAAAGAATGTATATAGAAAGATGCCTTGACAATAATGTGGTCGTTCAGTCGTTCCTCGTGGATCGTCTATTGCATGGAAAAAATCACGTTCATTGTTGTGTGGAAGAAGTCTGATATTGGAAAAGGCTCCCCAAATCGTGGCTGTCTTAGGGTACAGTCAGGGTGTGTGTATCAGGTCCGTATCGTTTATCTGTCGTGGGTGTTTGGCAGGAGGCTTGGAGTCTTTCTGCTCTATGGAGCTCAGATGGTCTTCAAATCGTCAATGAATCTTGGGAGTCTGGATGCATAGTCAGGGTCAAGCAGGGGTCAGTAGTAGGAAACAGGAATCTAGTTAAGGTAACAAATTGTTGCCTTAATCTGGCAACAAGTGGTTGCTTGAACCTGATAGCAAGAGTTTGCTTGAACCTGGCAACATGTAGTTGCCTGAACCTGGCAACAAGTGGTTACCTGAGCCCGAGGAGGTCCCATGGGCGTGCTGGTGTGAGAGAAAAGGGATGCAGCACTCGGTAGCCCAGGAGAAGCATGAATAAGGACAATTTTCATGCTTTGTGACAGAGAACGGAGGAGAGAGAGAAAGGGGGCATAAGCAGTTTGGAGGAAGAGCAAAGAGGGAAAACCCTATATCACTCCTGAACTACGATCATCCCTAGGTGCCTGCCGCACCCAGGAGGATCGTAGTTCAGAATCTCCGTGAAACCAGCCACCACCCTACCTAAGCATACCACGATCTCCAGCACACCAGGATGGCAAATCCACACTTGACTGAACTAGACTCAGTCAACGATAAAGACAGGCGATCGGAAACACCAGGAGTATTATTACTCGGCTGCCACCTCCGGATCCCAAGGCAGCCTCCAGTATTACTCCCGTCATCCAAGGACACGCGAGGCTGTCCTCCAGGAACACTGGACGACTGTTCAGCACGCCCCAAGACAATCCAATTCCCCTTAACAACTGCATCACTAACGAAGTCTGTGTTAGAATGTGGCTGACAATAATCTCTTCCCAGTCAGAAGACCGAATGGGGAGAAGAGGGATTATTTAGATTCGATCTAAGGAAGAACACAGGAGGTTTAATTTCTTGGATCAATAACCCTTTACTACGCCTAGGGACTCTCTCTGACGGAGAGGAGCAGAGAAGAGTGAGAGGGAATAAGGAAAGAGGCAGCAGGTAGAGTGAACACAGACTATTGTCAGTCATTATCCTCCCTTCAGTACCTTCACCTTAGACATATCTCACTTGAATGAGGACCCCAGTGACCCCTCACTCTACACCATGACTACCCCAGTGACCCCTCACTCACACCATGACTACCCCAGTGACCCCTCACTCTACCATGACTACCCCAGTGACCCCTCACTCTACACCATGACTACCCCAGTGACCCCTCCTCTACACCATGACTACCCCAGTGACCCCTCACTCTACACCATGACTACCCCAGTGACCCCTCACTCTACACCATGACTACCCCAGTGACCCTCACTCTACACCATGACTACCCCAGTGACCCTCACTCTACACCATGACTACCCCAGTGACCCCTCACTCTACACCATGACTACCCCAGTGACCCCTCACTCTACACCATGACTACCCCAGTGACCCCTCACTCTACACCATGACTACCCCAGTGACCCTCACTCTACACCATGACTACCCCAGTGACCCCTCCTCTACACCATGACTACCCCAGTGACCCCTCACTCTACACCATGACTACCCCAGTGACCCTCACTCTACCATGACTACCCCAGTGACCCCTCACTCTACCATGACTACCCCAGTGACCCCTCACTCCACCATGACTACCCCAGTGACCCCTCACTCTACACCATGACTACCCCAGTGACCCTCACTCTACACCATGCTACCCCAGTGACCCTCACTCTACACCATGACTACCCCAGTGACCCTCACTCTACACCATGACTACCCCAGTGACCCCTCACTCTACACCATGACTACCCCAGTGACCCTCACTCTACACCATGACTACCCCAGTGACCCTCACTCTACACCATGACTACCCCAGTGACCCCTCACTCTACACCATGACTACCCCAGTGACCCCTCACTCTACACCATGACTACCCCAGTGACCCCTCACTCTACACCATGACTACCCCAGTGACCCCTCACTCTACACCATGACTACCCCAGTGACCCCTCACTCTACACCATGACTACCCCAGTGACCCCTCACTCTACACCATGACTACCCCAGTGACCCCTCACTCTACACCATGACTACCCCAGTGACCCCTCACTCTACACCATGACTACCCCAGTGACCCCTCACTCTACAAAATGACTACCCCAGTGACCCCTCACTCTACACCATGACTACCCCAGTGACCCCTCACTCTACACCATGACTATCCCAGTGACCCCTCACTCTACACCATGACTACCCCAGTAATTTACACTACATCATGACTACCACTTTAATTTAATCTACACTATGACTACCCCAGTGATTTACACTACACCATGACTACCCCAGTAAGTTACACTGCACCATGACTACCACTTTAATTTAATCTACCCCATAACTACTCCAGTGAGTCACACCACACCATGACAACCCCAGTGATTTACACTACTCCATGACTACCCCAGTGATTTAAACTACACCATGACTACCCCAGTAATTTACACTACATCATGGCTACCCCAGTGAATCACACCACACCATGACTACCCCAGTGATTCACACCATACCACCACTACCCCAGTGAGTCACACTACATCATGACTGCCCCAGTGATTTACACTACACCATGACTACCCCAGTGATTCACACTGCACCATGACTACCCCAGTGATTCGCACTACACCATGACTACCCCAGTGATTCACACTGCACCATGACTACCCCAGTGATTCACACTGCACCATGACTACCCCAGTGATTTACACTGCACCATGGCTACCCCAGTGATTCCCACCACACCATGATTACCCCAGTGATTTACACTACACCATGACTACCCCAGTGAGTACACCATGACTAACCCAGTGATTCACACTACACCTTGACTACCCCAGTGATTTACACTACACCATGACTACCCCAGTGATTCACACCACACCATGACTACCCCAGTGATTTACACTACACAATGACTACACCAGTGATTCTCACTACACCATGACTAACCAGTGATTTACACTACACTATGACTACCCCAGTGATTCACACCACACTATGACTACCCCAGTGATTTACACTACACCATGACTACCCCAGTGAGTCTACACTACGACTACCCCAGTGAGTCTACACCTTGACTACCCCAGTGATTCACACTACACCATGACTACCCCAGTGATTTACACTACACCATGACTACCCCAGGGATTTACACTACACCATGACTACCCCAGTGAGTCTACACCATGACTACCCCAGTGATTTACACTACACCATGACTACCCCAGTGATTTACACTACACCATGACTACCCCAGTGAGTCTACACCATGACTACCCCAGTGATTTACACTACACCATGACTACCCCAGTGATTTACACTACACCATGACTACCCCAGTGATTTACACTACACCATGGCTACCCTAGTGATTTACACTACACCATAACTAACCCATTGATTTACACTACACCATGACTAACCCAGTGATTTACACTACACCATGACTAACCCAGTGATTTACACTACACCATGATTAACCCTGTGATTTTCACTACACCATGACTACCACAGTGATTTACACTACACCATGACTACCCCAGTGATTTACACTACACCATGACTACCCCAGTGATTTACACTACACCATGACTACCCCAGTAATTTACACTACACCATGACTACCTCAGTGGGTCTACACCATGACTACCTTAGTGATTTACACTACACCATGACTACCCCAGTGAGCCACACTACACCATGATTACCCCATTGAGTCACACTACACCATGACTACCTTAGTGATTTACACTACACCATGACTACCCCAGTGATTTACACTACACCATGACTACCCCAGTAATTTACACTACACCATGACTACCTCAGTGAGTCTACACCATGACTACCTTAGTGATTTACACTACACCATGACTACCCCAGTGATTTACACTACACCATGACTACCCCAGTGATTTACACTACACCATGACTACCCCAGTAATTTACACTACACCATGACTACCTCAGTGAGTCTACACCATGACTACCTTAGTGATTTACACTACACCATGACTACCCCAGTGATTTACACTACACCATGACTACCCCAGTGATTTACACTACACCATGACTACCCCAGTAATTTACACTACACTATGACTACCTCAGTGAGTCTACACCATGACTACCTTAGTGATTTACACTACACCATGACTACCCCAGTGAGCCACACTACATGATTACCATTGAGTCACACTCCAGTAACATGAGTCACACTACACCATGACTACACCAGTAACGTACACTACACCATGACTAACCCAGTGAGTCACACTACACCATGACTACACCAGTAACTTACACTACACCACTGAGTACTCACTCACACTACACGAGTATATTTCACTGTTATTACTAGATTTGCTTATGTGAATTCACAAAAAGATTTCTCAAGCAATGCAGACTGATGCAAAATTCTTTACCACCGCAGTCAGGAAGTGAAGTGGGAGCGCTCTAGCGCTGTATCTGCCTTAGTCACACACACACAGGGGCCAGGAGCTATGACTCGACCCCTGCAACCACAAATAGGTGAGTACACACACACATATACACACTACTGTTACTGAGATGTGTGTGCGTGTTTGTTGCCATTTGTCTAAAAAAAACACTTGTCGATAAATAATTGTGTGTGTGTGTGTGTGTGTGTGTTATAAGAACTAAAATCAATATTTCTTCTGCGGATGGAAAAATAAATTTCAACTTTCAACAAATGTTATTTAATCGTTATTCAATAGACTATTTCGACAATGTTTTTATTTAAATCTTAAGAAAAATATTGCCTTCTTATGAGCCTCAAGATTCCGTGTCAGGGTCAGCACTTGCTGACAGCTGACTGTCACTTAAGTCAGCTGTTGCGACGCTGACTGACAGCTACATCAGCGCTCCTGATGCCTGACATCTGACCTTCTATATAACTAAAATTTACACAATACTTACAATTCAAAATCTAAATATTTTTGAAATGAGAATCCACCGGAGCTGGATTTTATATACACTGTTTTATGGTTGTAATTAGTTAGGTCCTCAACAAATCAGGGAAAAAAAAACATATGTAAAATCCAATTAGTGGAGTTTTATGTATATGATATATTATGTATGCTGGCTGGGAATATTGTGTGATTTGTGTTTCTTTTATTTTTTCCAGGTAAGAGAGTCTTGTGAATGTGATTGGTGACGGTGATTGGTGAAGGTGAGTGGTGAAGGCGAGGGGTGAAGGTGAGTGGTGACGGTGACTGGTGAAGGTGAGTGGTGACAGTGACTGGTGAAGGTGAGTGGTAACGGTGACTGGTGAAGGCGAGTTGTGACGGTGACTGGTGAAGGCGAGTGGTGACGGTGACTGGTGAAGGCGAGTGGTGATGGTGACTGGTGAAGGTGAGAGGTGAAGGTGAGTGGTGACGGTGAAGGTGACTGATGATGGTGAGTGGTGACGGTGAAGGTGACTGATGATGGTGAGTGGTGACGGTGAAGGTGAGTGATGATGGCGAGTGGTGATTGTGAGTGAAGGTGAGTGGTGATGAAGGTGAGTGAAGATGAATTCTGAAGACGAGCGGTGAAGGTGAGGGGTGACTGTGAGTGAAGGGGAGTTGTGATGATGAAGGTGAGTGGTGACGGTGAGTGTACTGACGGTCAGTGTAATCTAAATTACCTTTAGGTTATCTGTTGAGAGCACCGGGGGGGATCGCTGCCCCCGCGGCTGGTTCCAGACCAGGCCTCCCGCTTGACCGCCTGATCAACCAGGCTGTCGGTACTAGCCGCACGCAGTCTAACGTAATGCACCACAGCCCGGCTGAACAGGAAATGTCTTGAAGACCTTATCCAACACATTCTTGAAGACAACCAACTGTCTATTATTACTACTACTACTACAACGTAACTACTACCTATTATACATGAAGAGAGGGTGTTGAAAAGTCTTGGGTCCTTGACACTTACTGAGTTGTCTCTCAGTGTACTCACTGCATCCCTGCTCTTCGTTAGGGTATCTTGTACCGTGCACTGTCTGCCAAGCCTCTTGCTTTCGTAGGGAGTGACTTCTGTGAGCAGATTTGTGATCAAATCCTCAAGAATTTTCCAAATGTAAATTATGATGTGTCTTTCTCGCATGTGTTCCAAGGAGTGCAAGTCGAGGGAGTTCAAGCATTCCCAGTAATTTAGGTACTTGATTGAATTTATATAAGTTGGTGATTGTGTGGTGGCTGTGGTGATTGTGTGGTGGCTGTGGTGATTGTGTGGTGACTGTGTGGTGATTGTGGTGATTGCGTGGTGACTGTGGTGATTGTGTGGTGACTGTGGTGATTGTGTGGTGACTAATGAGTGTGGTGACCGTGGTAATTGTGTGGTGACTGTGGTGATTGTTTGATGACTGTGTGGTGATTGTTTGATGACTGTGTGGTGATTGCGTGGTGAATGTGGTGATTGTGTGGTGACTGGTGATTGTGTGGTGACTATGTGGTGATTGTGTGATGACTGTATGATGACGGTCATTTTTATGACTGTTAGGTGATGGGCTATTTGGTGACAGTCTGTTTGATGACGGTCACTTTGGTGACGATCTCTCAAAAGAGAATCTGAGAAAGAGAATCTAAGCAAGAGAATCTAAGAAAATCTAAGAAAGAGAATCTAAGCAAGAGAATCTAAGGAAGAGAATCTAAGAAAATCTAAGAAACAGAATCTAAGAAAGAGAAACGAAGAAAATCTAAGAAAGAATCTAAAAAAAAGAGAATCTAAGAAAGAAAATCTAAGAAAGTCGAGTATTTAGATAGATACAGATGCCCAGCATCCACGCAGATTCGAAGATCATGTGGCACTCCTTAAGCTTGTTAAAGAAGAGTCGGATACCATGGCAGAGTGTTGGATCCTCCCTTGATGGTGAAGAGGATAACAAACTCTCCGTCTTTCCTTTTTCTAAGTAGTTTTTAATGCATAGTACATTATCTCTTCACTTTCCTCCCTGACCTTTCCTTAATAATCACTGTCCTCTCTTCCCTTCCACTAGATGGCACTGATAATGCGCCCACTCCAGCAGGTAAACAAATATAGGCATCCCAATTGGCCCTGTGTCAGCCGAATAATAGTTCCATATAATAAATCCATATAATAGATCGTGTGGCACTACATGAAACTAATTAGTAGTGCCTGGCACTGCTGAAGATATTATGACGTTACAAGAAACCAATCAGAATTGCTTGGCACCACTCAGAATCAATTGATTTACAAGTAACTAATCAACACTGCCTGGCACCAGTCATGATCATCTAATCTACAAAGAAACAGTCACCAGTGCCGGGTGCTACTCATCTTAAAAAATAACCAGCACTGTCTGGCATCTCCACAATCCACAGTGCCAATTAGTCTATCCTGGCATCACCTCAAACGTACTAAAAGTGCCAGAAACTGCTGAGCACCGCCAAAAAAATCGGGAGCGTCTGGCACTGCTTGGCACCCTTCATGCCACTCCTGACTGAGTCGGGGATTTCTTTTTCCATCGAAGATGCATCCAATGGTGTCCTCTCTTTGATGACGGAACTGTCATCTTCCCTAGCAAGGACTTTTTCTTGGTCTGTCTGTCTGTCCTGTGTACTCACCTATTTGTACTCACCTATTTGTGGTTGCAGGGGTCGAGTCATAGCTCCTGGCCCCGCCTCTTCACTGATTGCTACTAGGTCCTCTCTCTCCCTGCTCCATGAGCTTTATCAAACCTAGTCTTAAAACTATGTATGGTTCCTGCCTCCACTATGTCGCTTTCTAAGCTATTCCATTTCCTGACAACTCTATGACTGAAGAAATACTTCCTAACATCCCTTTGACTCATAGGAGTCTTCAACTTCCAATTATGACCCCTTGTTTCTGTGTCCCCTCTCTGGAACATCTTGTCTCTGTCCACCTTATCTATTCCTCGCAGTATTTTATATGTCGTTATCATGTCTCCCCTAACCCTCCTGTCCTCTAGTGTCGTCAGGCCGATTTCCCTTAACCTTTCTTCGTAGGACAATCCCCTTAGCTCTGGGACTAGTCTTGTTGCAAACCTTTGCACTTTCTCTAATTTCTTGACGTGCTTGACCAGGTGTGGGTTCCAAACCGGTGCTGCATACTCCAGTATGGGCCTGACGTATATGGTATACAGAGTCTTGAATGATTCCTTAGTGAGGTATTGGAACGCTATTCTTAGGTTTGCCAGCCGCCCGTATGCTGCAGCAGTTATCTGATTGATGTGTGCCTCAGGAGATGTGCTCGGTATTATACTCACCCCAAGATCTTTTCTTTGAGTGAGGCTTGCAGTCTTTGGCCACCTAGACTATACTCTGTCTGCGGTCTTCTTTGCCCTTCCCCGATATTCATGACTTTACATTTGGCAGGGTTAAATTCAAGGAGCCAGTTACTGGACCAGGCTTGCAGCCTGTCCAGGTCTCTTTGTAGTCCTGCCTGATCCTCGACTGATTTTATTCTTCTCATTAACTTCACATCATCTGCAAACAGGGACACTTCTGAGTCTATCCTTCCGTTATGTCATTCACATATACCAAAAACAGTACAGGTCCTAGGACTGACCCTTGTGGAACTCCACTCGTCACAGGTGCCCACTCTGACATCTCGTCACGTACCATGACTCGTTGTTGCCTCCCTGTCAGATATTCTCTGATCCATTGCAGTGTTTTCCTGTTACGTGTGCCTGATCCTTTAGCTTTTGCATTAACCTCTTGTGAGGAACTGTGTCGAACGCCTTCTTGCAGTCCAAAAAATGCAGTCTATCCACCCCCTCTCTCGTGTCTTACTTCTGTTACCTTATCATAAAACTCCAGTAGGTTTGTGACACAGGATTTTCCTTCCCTGAAACCGTGCTGGTTGTCGTTTATAAGCTTGTGTCTTTCTAGGTGCTCCACCACTCTCCTCCTGATGATCTTCTCCATGACTTTGCATACTATACACGTCAGTGACACAGGTCTGTAGTTTAATGCCTCGTGTCTGTCTCCTTTCTTAAAGTGGGACTACATTTGCCATCTTCCACGCCTCAGGTAGTTGCCCAGTTTCAATGGATGTGTTGAAGATTTGTGTTAGTGGCACACACAACATCTCTGCTCCCTCTCTAAGGACCCACGGAGAAATGTTGTCCGGTCCCACCGCTTTTGAGGTATCGAGTTCACATAGCAGCTTCTTCACCTCCTCCTCGGTTGTGTGTATTTCATCCAGCACTTGTTGGTATACCTCCCTATTCTGAATTCCTGGAGTCCTACCTGTCTCCTGTGTAAATACTTCTTTAAATCTCATGTTGAGCTCCTCACATACCTCTTGGTCGTTTATTGTGAACTCCCCACCTTCCTTTCTCAGCCTGATTACCTGGTCCTTGACTGTTGTTTTCCTCCTGATGTGGCTATACAACAGCTTCGGGTCAGACTTGACTTTTGATGCTATATCATTTTCATATTGTCGCTGAGCCTCCCTTCTTACCTGTGCATATTCGTTTCTGGCTCTTCGGCTAATCTCTTTATTTTCCTGGGTCCTTTGTCTTCTGTACTTTTTCCATTCTCTATTACACTTACTTTTTGCCTCCCTACACCTCTGGGTGAACCAAGGACTCGTTCTGGTCTTCCCATTACTTCTGTTTCCCTTGGGGACAAACCTCTCCTCTGCCTCTTTGCATTTGGTTGTCACATATTCCATCATTTCTTTTACTGGTTTTCCTGCCAATTCTCTCTCCCACTGAACGTCTTGTAGGAAGTTCCTCATGCCTGTGTAGTCCCCCTTTTGTAGTTTCGTTTCTCCCTTCCTATTCCTGCTCCCTCTCCACTTGTAGCTCAACTATATAATCAAAACACAGAACCAAATGATCACTAGCTCCAAGGGGCCTTTCATACGTGATATCCTCGATGTCCGAACTACTCAAGGTGAATACTAGGCCCAGTCTTGCTGGATCATCCCCACCTCTCTCTCTGGTAGTGTCTCTAACATGTTGATGCATGAGGTTTTCCAGTACCACATCCATCATCTTGGCTCTCCATGATTCAGGACCCCCATGGGGCTCTAGGTTTTCCCAATCAATCTCTTTGTGATTGAAATCACCCATAACTAGTAACTTTGCTCTCCCCATGTGGGCTCTTCTGGCTACCTCGGCTAGTGTGTCTACCATTGCTCTGTTGCTCTCGTCGTATTCTTCTCTTGGCCTCCTGCAGTTCTGTGGCGGGTTGTACATTACAGCAATTATCACCTTATGGCCCTCAGACTGAATTGTTCCTACTATGTAGTCCCTTTCACCCATTCCATCCATTCCTTCCACTTCCTCAAATCCCCACCTGTTCTTAATGAGCAGTGCAACTCCTCCTCCCCCTCTGCTCCCTCTATCTTTCCTGAGGATTTGATATCCGGGTGGGAAGATTGCATCTGTTATCATCCTGGTGAGTTTCGTTTCTGTGAGTGCTATTATGTCTGGGGATGTCTCCTTTATTCTTTCATGCCACTCCTCACATTTATTTGTTATACCATCTGCATTTGTATACCAAACCTTTAACTTCTTTTCTAAAACCGTAGTCTGGGGGGTATGTTGGGGTTGGGAAAGTGGGAGATCTGATGGGGAACTATGGGTGGTTGGTGTGAAGGTGGAGTTTGTACTGAGGTGGGTGGAATCATTGGGTATGGCATGTGTGTTTTGGGTTAGGTTGTTTGGTTGCATTGGGGTTGTCCAGGTTGGGGAACATCTGAAGGTGGTTGTATTAGAGCTTCCTCCTGAGTCTGGGTTCTCCTGTCCATCTCTCTTTCCTCCTTGTGTGTGTGTGTGTGTGTGTTTCTATCTGTATAAGCGTGTTTCTGTGCTTCTCTGTCTGTCTGTCTCTGTCTCTCTCTCTCTCTCTCTCTCTCTCTCTCTCTCTCTCTCTCTCTCTCTCTCTCTCTCTCTCTCTCTCTCTCTCTCTCTCTCTCTCTCTCTCTCTCTCTCTCTCTCTCTCTCTCTCTCTCTCTCTCTCTCTCTCTCTCAGGAAGTCTCCTGAGTCTTTATCTTTAAATACCAATTTAGAGCATAACTCAGCTTCTTTATTATTATCCTCACATTACTTGACGGGTTTAGCGCTCCATCTTTACCAAGGTTTACCAGGAGCGTCAATAAATGTTTTAGAAAACCAATAAATTGCTAAATGAGACACTTGTACAACATTTGCCTATCTTTATATTCTAGAAATATTTCGTCACCCAGTGGTTTCGTCAGTCCAATGTAGAGAAAGGTGGTAGACGAGGAGTTTGAGGTAATCAGTCCCCCAGCCTGGAGTCTATGTGTTAAGTCCATCAGTCTCGATAAAAGTGCAGAATATTAGTGGATGAGGTGGAGCAGTAGTAGGTGGCGTCACCAGTGGACACGACCTACTTCCACTAGTGGTTTTCTCCACTGGTGACTCCGCCGACCACTGCTTCACCTCATCTGTCATCAAATGATGGACTGAACATATCGACTCCAGGCTGAGGGACTGATTACCTCAAACTCCTCCTCGTCTTCCACCTTTCTCTGCATAGAACTGAAGAAGCCACTGAGTAGCAAACATTTCCAAAATAAAGGTGTCAAAATGTTGCACAAATGCCTCATTTATCTACCAGGGTCTTGCACAGGAAGACATTGATGCAATCAAATATGTTGTAATTCAAAAGGTACTTTAATACACTTATATTGATGTTTCACCCACTGGTCATGTGTGTGAACCACAGTGGAGCGTTATTAAGTGGAAGAGCTCTGCTGTGGGTGAATTAGTAAGCTTTTAAGAGGGTGGTGAACAAGTGAGCTTGTTTACAAGGGTGTCGCCAAGGAGCCACAGGGCGGGGGGGCAGATGTTATTGGAAAATACTGCGTGTCTATCACCTGAGTCACTCTTACTGGTGAAATATCGGTTTTCCTCCAGTCCAGGTGTATTGAGATGTCTTGCTACGTGAGAGGACGGGAGGGAAGGAGAGAGAGAGAGTTAGAATTTTGGGACGACAGGACTCCAGAAAATTTTGCTAGACTTGGTGGGTACACCTCATGGATGAGAAAAGACAGGCAAGGATAAGGAGGTGTTGCTGTGTGCATTTTCTAGAGGTGTAAACATGCACAGCTCATTCATGCTACCATCCTAATCACCCAAAAAAAATTGTTCTTCAAGCTATGCATAAATATTATCTTTGTACTAGCATGTGCAATGTACTGACCTCAGTGGCAACATGCAGACCCCATCAAGTTTCTGTTAAAAAATGTGAACTCCCTTCTGCTTCAACATAAGTGTCAACATATTATAATTCTTGGTGACCTCCAATAACATCTCTTACAGAGGGATTTCGATGATTTTCTTGCAGCAGTGTTTGACCACGAGAAACTTTGTTGATTCCATATTCACATCTTGGCTCGTCCCTCGACCTAGTAGTGAGTGATGTATCTGAAGGCATAGTCCTTGCCAACCCCTTGGATATGTTGGATCATCTGACCACAAGTCTGTTTTTACGACACTGAAGATTCCAACAACCTGGCTGAGGAAAAGAAAACCGGCTGATCCTTTGCTCTGAGCTCGCCACCTCCGACTAGAATACTCTTCTCCAAGGTGATAAGAACATAAGAAAGAAGGAACACTGCAGCAGGCCTACTGGCTCATGCAGGCAGGTCCAAGTCTCCAACAGGCTTAAGCCAATGCCCCGACCCAGCCAGGTCAGGTTACATTCACTTAAGGAAGGAGCACTGCATCTGACCTAGTAGCACAAGCTAGTCAGGACCAACTCACAGCCAACCCACCCACTTATATAATTATCTAGCCGACCACCTGGAGCTACCGTCTCCAGGTAGTCAGGTCACTACCATTTAAGGAATTAGTACGGCAACTGACCTGGTAGTACAAGCTAGTCAGGTCAAACTCACACCCACCCACACCCACTCATGTATTTATCTAACCTATTTTTAAAATTACACAACGTCTTAGCATCTATGACGGTACTCGGAAGTTTGTTCCACTCATCCACAACTCTATTACCAAACCAGTGCTTTCCTATATCCTTCCTGAATCTGAACTTTTCCAACTTGAAACCATTGTTGCGAGTCCTGTCTTGGCTGGATATTTTCAGCACGCTATATACATCCCTTTATTTATTCCTGTTTTCCATTTATACACCTCAATCATATCCTCCCTAATTCTACGCCTTTCTAGAGAGTGCAGATTCAAGGCCCTCAGTCTATCCTCATAGGGAAGATTTCTGATACAAGGGATCAACTTTGTCATCCTCCTCTGTACGTTTTCCAGTGCATTTATATCCATTCTGTAATACGGTGACCAGAACTGTGCAGCATAATCTAAATGAGGCCTAATCAAAGATATAATAGAGTTGAAGAACAACCTGAGGACTTCTATTATTTATACTTCTGATATGAAGCCAAGGATTCTGTTAGCTTTATTGCAAACACTTATGCACTTATGCCTTCACTGAACAGATCCTTAATCTCCAACAAGAACAAACCTCTCACCGGCTTTCGTTGTAGAAAGGCTGCTACTGCTAAGTACAAGACTCGGAGAAGATATAAGAGGCACCCCACTATTTGTAACAGGAACCTGCACAGGTAAGACTGTAGGCAAATGGGAGAAGTCCAAAAGTGGGTCATCTCTAGATGGGAGGCTGACACAAAAGAAAGCTGGCATCAGGTAGAGTGGGCTCTAAAACCTGGTGGTCCTTGGTCAAGGACAGACAAGGTTATTCGCATGATGAAATTATTATTCGACCTCTAAATCTACCGGATGGGACCACCTCTACTGACAGTCAGGAGAAAGCTGACCTCTTTTGCCGAACATTTTGCTGCCAAGGTGCAAGTTCTTGATTCAGCAAGGGAGCCTCCTTGGCTAGCCGCGAGAACTGTGTCAAAGTTGTCAGTGGTGAGAATAAGGCAGGGTTGAGCCTATCTTCTCCTTAAATCTCTGCACCAAAAGAAAGGCTGTGGGCCCAGATAAATTGAGCCCAAGATTGCTGAGTAGATGTACAGATCAACTATCATTACCTCTATATCATCTATCAGCACTGCCTAGCACAATGTAAATGACCTTCTCTGTGGAAAGAGGCAAATGTAGTCCTTGTTCACAAATAGAAGAGTAGAGCGGAAATCACAAACTACAGACCAGTGTCGCTCCTGTCAATCACTGGCAAGATTGAGACAATAATCTCATGAAATACTCTGTCATCCAGATGACAGCTATTTCGGCTACCCCCCTTCTTTGTGACCGTCAATATGGCTTCAGAAAGGGTCTCTCCGCTGATCTGCTGTTAAACCTCTCTACTAAGTGGCACCAGTCATTGGATGAATCCAAAGTCAGCCGGGATTAAATAGCACTGGACATTGACGGTGCTTTCAACCCAGTAAGGCACCAAAGACGGCGAAACTGCATACACTAAGAATCCGGCTCTGCACTATGCCTCCTCAGTGATTACCTTCGAGGTAGATCTCTAAGAGTAGTTCACAATGGGAGAAAGTCAACGAGACATCCTGTTGGTGCAAGTGTTCCACGGGAAGCGTGCTTGGGCCATTGTTATGGAACATCTACTTCAATGACCTTCTTCATCTCATCCCCCGAATCCCATACATATGCAGACGACTGTACTGACGATAATTAACTTATCCAAGAAAGGAAATGCCAGCTGCTTTAAGTTACATCAATCACCAGTTTACAGTTATATCAGCCTGGGAAAACGATGGCAGGTCACATTTTCTCCTTCAAACCACAAATGATGATGGTCTCTAGGCACCATGATGGTAATGTTGGGGTAAGAATGAATGGGAGAAGTGTTCGTAGCTGGAGATGACGTTGGGTGAAATTTGACTTCAAACTGACTATGAAGAACCATTTTTGTAAATTGTGCAAACAAACTGCCAGGAAGCTTACAGCACTTGAAGTATCTCGCATCTGCTCGACGCCAGAGATTGCAAGATTTTTAGAGGACAAATATGCTCACACCTTGAGTATGCTCCACTTTCTTGGATTGCCGCCCTCCGTCTCATCTCACTTTTTTACAGAATGAAAAAGCCCCACTCTTCATCTCCCGCCTGAACCCAGCCTGGACAGATCTGTCATTTCAGCAAAAACCCTCAAACAGGAGAAATGTGGGGGGAAAACCTTTCCCCGTTATATAAATGCCAATAGTGGAAGGGGCCCCTTTTTTTCCCTTTAAGGAAAGAAAAAATGGCAAAAGGGGCCCCAAAAACCAAAGCAAAAGGGGGGCCCCTTTTTAAATCCTTTTTCCCAGAAACCAAAACACTTTAAATTTTAGAAAAACCAATTTTATTTTTTTAGGATGACTATCTGGGAAAATAACGACATGAACGAAATAAAGTCAGTTACCAAGAAATCACTGGCCCCAAAGGGGAAATTTCATCCTGTTATATTTGTATATTTTATAACAATAAAAAGGGGGTTTAAAGAGTTGATGTAGGTAAAAGCTCTTGTTTTTAAAAAGTTATTAACCCAACCCAACCTTGTAAAACCTTGGGGGGGGAAGAGAGAGAGAGAGGGGGGAGGGGAAAGAAGAAAAAAAGAGAAAGAAGAGAGAAAAAAAAAAAAAGAGGGAGGGAAGGGGGAAAGAGAAAAAGAAAAGGGGGGAAAA
>WNWK01033753.1:0-20926 GCA_009830355.1 Cherax destructor | reverse complement strand
CTACCCTATCATACGCCTTTTCCAAATCCATAAATGCCACAAAACATCTTTACCCTTATCCAAATACTGTTCACCTATATGTTTCACTGTAAACACTTGGTCTACACACCCCTACCTTCCTAAAGCCCCTTGTTCATCTGCTATCCTGCTTTCTGTTTTACTCTTAATTCTTTCAATAATAACTCTACCATACACTTTACCAGGTACACTCAACAGACTTATTCCCCTATAATTTTTGCACTCTCTTTTGTCCCCTTTGCCTTTATACAAAGGAACAATACACGCGCTCTGCCAATCCCTAGGTACCTTACCCTCTTCCATACATTTATTAAATAATAGCACCAACCACTCCAAAATTATATCCCCACCTGCTTTTAACATTTCTATCTTTATCCCATCAATCCCAGCTGCCTTACCCCTTTCATTCTACCCACTGCCTCACGAACTTCCCTACACCCACAACTGGCTCTTCCACACTCCTACAAGATGTTATTCCTCCTTGCCCTACACACGAAATATATATATATATATTTATATTTATATTTATATTTATATATATATTTATATATATATATATATATATAAAATAAATAAAATGAAAGCTTGTAATTGTTTTACATGATGGTAGGATTGCTGGTGTCTTTTTCTGTCTCATAAACATGCAAGATTTCAGGTATGTCTTTTACTTCTACTTACACTTAGGTCACACTACACATTCATGTACAAGCATATATAACACACTCCTCTGGGTTTTCTTCTATTTTCTTACTAGTTCTTATTTCCTCTTATCTCCATGGGGAAGTGGAACAGAATTCTTCCTCCGTAAGAGTAAGAGTGTCGTAAGAGTCGACTAAAATGCCGGGAGCAAGGGGCTAGTAACCCCTTTTCCTGTATACATTACTAAAGTTAAAAAGAGAAACTTTTGTTTTTCTCTTTGGGCTACCCCACCTTGGTGGAAGCGCCGATTTGTTGAAAGAAGAAGATATACTATATATATTCCCCCCCAACAAGTCGGCCGTCTCCCACCGAGGCAGGGTGACCCAAAAAAGAAAATCCCTAAAAAGAAAATACTTTCATCATTTAACACTTTCACCTCACTCATATATAATCACTGTCTTTGCAGAGGCGCTCAGATATGACAGTTTAGAATAGCTCCTCCAAACTGTCACTATCCCAGACCCTCCTTTAAAGTGCAGGCATTGTACTTCCCATTTCCAGGACTCAACTCCGGCTAAATCTATAATAACTGGTTTCCCTGAATCCCTTCACTAAATATTACCCTGCTCACACTACAACAGCTCGTCAGGTCCAAAAAACCATTCTTCTCCATTCACTCCTATCTAACACGCTTACACACGCTTGCTGGAAGTCCAAGTCCCTCGCAAAGAAAACCTCCTTTACCCCCTCTCTCCAACGTTTTTGAGGAAGACCCCTACCCTCCATCCTTCCCTACAGATTTATACGCTCCAAGTCATTCTACTTTGATTCATTCTCTCTAAATGACCAAACCACCTCAAGAACCCCTCTTCAGCCCTCTGACTAATACTTTTAGTAACTCAACTCCTAGTAATTTCCACACTCCGAATTCTCACTGTATACAGTGGAACCCCGGCTTACGATGCTATCATCTTGCGTTATTTTCGGTAACCGATATTTATAACGTAAGAAATTTGTTTGTGACTTAAGATGTTTGCTTCGTTTACCGACATTCGTACCGGACCTGTCCGCTTGGCGCCCAGCTGAGCGCGCACTCCAGGGAGCGTCAGTGCTATTGTTTACAAGCGAGAGCGACCACCCACCCACACCCACGCATTCATACCAGTATATTGTCATTATTCCACTGCTGTTTTTAGTGCTTGCAACTGCTAAATAAGCTACCATGGGTCCAAGGAAAGATCCTAGTGCTAAGCCTGTGGCAAAGAGGAACAGAAATATATGTACGATAGAAGTGAAGAAGGAGATAATAGAAAAATATGAAAGTGGAGTGCGTATCAGTGAGCTAGCCAGGCTGTATGGTAAACCCTATTCTACCATCGCTACCATTGTGGATAAGAAATATTCAAGTAAAATCAAGGAAGCTGTTGTTGCAAAAGGTGCATCTGTGATCACAAAACAGAGACCACAAGTGCTGGAAAATGTGGAAAGGTTGTTGTTGGTGTGGATCAACGAGAAACAGTTAGCAGGAGATACTGTTTCGGAGGGAATAATATGTGAAAAAGCAAGGCAGTTGCATGATGATCTCCTTAAGAAAATGCCTGCAACGAGTGCTGAAGTGAGCGAATTTAAAGCCAGCAGAGGCTGGTTTTACAAATTTAAGAATCGAAGTGGCATACATAGTGTTGTGAGGCATGGTGAGGGAGCCAGTTGTGACAAAAGTGCGGCTGAAAAATATGTTCCTGAATTCCAGGAGTACCTAGAGGCTGAACAATTCCTCCCCAACAAGTGTTTAATTGTGATGAAACAGGCCTGTTTTGGAAGAAAATGCCCAACAGGACCTACATTACTCAGGAGGAAAAGGCACAGCCAGGACATAAGCCTATGAAAGACAGGCTAACTTTGATGCTGTGTGCCAATGCCAGTGGTGATTGCAAAGGAAGAGCTAACCACTGAAGATCTGCAAGAGCTTCAACAGCAACTGGAACAAGAGAGCAGAGGTCAGGACAATGGTTCAGAGGAGGAGGTGGAGGTGGAACAAAAATGGAAGAATGTGCCTTCTTCAAGGATTAGGGAGATCTGTGCCAAATGGAGTGATGTGCAAGCATTTATGGATGAATATCACCCTAACCATGCTGTTGCAGGCCGTGCTGGCAACCTGTACAATGACACAGTGGTGTGTCATTTCAGGGATGTGTTAAAGAATCGCCAGACACAGATCTCCCTGGACAAATTTGTTGTTAGAAAGAGGTCTAGTGACTCTCAAGCTGGTCCTAGTGGCATTCAAAGAAAAAGGAAGTAACCCCAGAAAAGAACTTACCACCTGCAGTGTTAATGGAAGGATTCCCCTTCCAAACACTAGCATACTACTCCACCTTCTCCCTCCTCCCGTCCTCCACACATCAACAACTCTTCAATAAATGTAAGTGACATGTTATTGTAAAATATTTGCATGTATTTATGTATTCTTTATTCAATTATGTATTATTTAATGTCCAAAAGTTCTAAAAAATATTTTATTTAACTACTTTTGGAAGTCTTGGACGGATTAAATTTATTTCCATTATTTCTTATGGGGAAAATTGATTCGTTTTACGATTGTTTCGCTTTAAAATATGCCCTCTCTGACGGATTAATATCGTAAGTCGGGGTACCACTGTATTTATGTAATATTTATGTAATATGTATACAGTGGACCCCCGGTGTTCGTGATGCTCCTAACTCAAACAATTATGTAAATATATTTTTGTAAGTGCTTTTGTAAGTGTATATGTATTTGGGGGTCTAAAAGGACTAGTCTAATTTACATTATTCCTTATGGGAACAAATTCGTTTGGTAACGGCACTTGAACAGCATTCTGGAACGAATAAATCACGAACACCGGGGGGTCCACTGTATTTATGTAATTCTCAGGCAGTACCTGAGGTAAAATAAAGTGCTGGTTTTAATCTGAACCTTTTTTTTTTTTAATAGCTTGTGTTTATAAAACTACCAAAATGCAAATTTAGTTTGAAGAACTTTATCCTAGACTCTTTGGATCATAGGTGTTGTGTAACAGAAAACCATATGCAGATAAGGGAAAACTACAATTATTTGAAGACAAATACATTGCTATTAGAAGCATTTAAAAATTTCCCTTGTTTTCAGAGTTGAAGCAAGTGTACAAAGCTTTGTTGTTGAGGGTTATGGAATTGGTGGTCTTCCTCCAACCTTAGTGACATCAGAGAATGTCACCAGTGACATCCCACTGTTGGATGTAATGTTTGAGACTAATCCATTAGACGAGTTGTGCAACCAGCGTGTGAAAGTGTCGGCGCAACCGCTGCAGGTTGTGTATGATGCTGCCACTATTAACCAACTTGCAGATGTCTTCGACCCACCTAAAAATGTGTCCCTTCAACAGTAAGTGAAGTGATCTTTCATAAAGTTAACATCTATAATAAGGCAACAAGAGAGAACATTGCTCTTTTGATATTAGATATAGCTACAAAATATGATTTATGTCTATTTAAAAAAATGCTGTCTCTAGTGCATAGGTTTAAAGTATAAATATATCAGATCATTATTTAGTTTTAGCTTCAGTTAGAGTAAGAGGTAGATGGGACAAAAGGAAAATGGCAACTGCAAGTAATAGAGGCAAAAGTTTATAAACTCAGGGAGGAGGAAGTTAGGGTGGGATATAAGCAACTATTGGCAGAAAGGTGGGCTAATGCAAGTATGGGTAGTGGTATGGTTGAAGAGGGATGGGATAGTTTTAAAAATGCAGTGTTAGAATGTGGGGCAGAAGTTTGTGCCTACAGGAGGGTGAGTGCAGGAGGAAAGAGGAGTGATTGAGAAGTGATATAAGGAGGGCTGAGTATATAGAGTAAAAGAATGATAAAGAGAGTGATGAGTTCAAAAGAAGAGAAAATGATAGTGGGAAAGGCACTGTCAACAAATTTTGCTTAGAATTAGAATTTTTTTTGGGAGATAAACAAGTTAAGAAAGCCTAGGGAACAAATGGAGTTGTCGGTAAAAAACACAGTAGGGGAGTTAGTAGATGGGGAGCTGGAGGTATTGGATAGATGGTGGGAATATTTTGAGCAACTTTTAACCCTTTCAGGGTCGCCAGGCCCTCTCCGAATCTCGTGCTCATGGTCGCAGAATTTAAAAAAAAAAATTATTTTTTCTTATGAAATGATAGTTTTTTTTTCTAAATCTAATAGGCTTAAAAATTTTTTTTACGATCAATACTTACCGAGATATAGAGGGTTGAAGTTGACCAAAATTGAACCGCTTACGGCAACATCACTGACTGCCGGTTGGCCGGTAATCTTTTATTTATTTTTTGGAGTTTTTTTCTTATCGTTTTTAAATTTTTTTTTTTTCAAATAACTTTTATGGCTTGTGAGACCAATATAAGTGCTGTTTTTCAAATACAGTGGACCCCCGGTGTTCGTGATGCTCCAAACTCGAACAATTATGTAAGTGTATTTTTGTAAGTGCTTTTGTAAGTGTATTTTTGGGGGTCTAAAAGGACTAGTCTAATCTACATTATTCCTTATGGGAATAAATTCGTTTGGTAATGGCACTTGAACAGCATTCTGGAACAAAAAAATCACGAAAACCGGGAGTCCACTGCATTCACTCGTTGATTATTACACAATAACAACAAAAAGTTTGTTCTCACTATTTTGTTTACAAAACATGTTTTTTACTATTGTTCAATCATATATATACATATATAGTCACTGGACATGTTCCTAGAAGTTCTGCAGCTTGTGGAAGTCTTTGAAACATGGTGTCATGCACAGTGGTGTTTTACACTCTTCACACATGAAACGAGTGTCTCTGCGTTGTTGTGGGTGTTTTTTTGTATGTGCACAGACAAAACACCTCTTCTGAGCCTTTTTCTTGCAAGCAGTAGCAGGCAGTTTTGTTAGGAAGTGATCACCAGGCCTCAGACGAGAGGGTAGATGTTGATAATTTGGTGAGCGGTTTTCTGTTGCAGGTGTTGTTCCTTGGTAATTGAATATTATTTGTCTGATGACAGACAAACAAAATTTGCCATATGGTGGTTTGTTTGTGGTCTTCAACTTATAAATATTATAAGCATTGAGCATGGAAATGTCCAGAATGTGAAAAAAGAGTTTTATGTACCACTTATAACTCTTGTAAACAAAATCAGCAAACCCAGCATGTCACATTTGTCCACTGAACGCATATTGAGGGTGTAGTCAATCCCAGCTGCGGGTTTTAGAATGGGTTCATTGGTCTCTCTATTCAGCCTGCCAGTGTCTGTCATTTCGTTAGGGTGAACTGATGACAACAGTGTGACATCTCGTTTGTCATGCCACTGAAATGTCATGATGTCATTGGCAGCAAACGCCTGCACCTGACATCTACAAGTGCCTACATCGAACCTAGGCATATGCTTACGATTTGCACGCACTGTACCGCACACATCTGTCACGTTCACTCGCAAAAAATCACTGAGGGAGGGGCTTGTGTACCAGTTATCAGTTCAGTGGACCCTCGCTATTTGAACACTCCAAAACTCACCCTCATTCCAGAATGCTGTTCAAGTACTGTTACCAAACTAATTTATTCCCATAAGGAATGATGTAATTAGATTAGTCCATTTCATACCCCCAAAAATACACTTATAAAAGCACTTACAATAATAAACTTACATAAAAGGGTGAGTTTTGGAGTGTTCGAATAGCGAGGGTCCACTGTATATAATATATGCCCCTTACCAAGATATGGTTCCATCATTGTTCTAACCACATCACCAGAGATACCCAATAACTTCCTGGTATCTTGCAATGTATAACTTCCAGTGTACACAGTAATATCCAATACAAGACCACTGTAGCAATCACAAAGCACAAACAGCTTTATACCAAAGCGTTTCCTCTTGCTTGGTATATACTGCTTGAACGACAGTCTACCTTTGAATAGAATCAATGACTCATCAATAACAAGCTTCCTGAAGGGATAAAAATGTATATTGAATTTCTGTTTGATTAACAAACACATCCCTAATCTTATATAACCTGTCGTTTCTGTCAGGCCTGGTTTTGTCTGAGAAGTGTAGCATACGTAACAGTAGCACAAATCAATTCACTGATATTATATCACTGAAACCTGGTGTTGCAATCAGGCAGTCTGTCGACCAGTATGATTTGACACTGTGCTTATACACATGTGGCATGAGCATTATTGTGGCAAAGAACAGGTACGTCTGTGCCACAGTTGTGTCCTTCCACTGGTGTAGGCGTGACCTTGGTGAAAGAATTGTTTGCCATGGTGTACTCGTAGTATGTGTTGCTTTCCCTGACAATAATTTCCATCAGATGTTCGTCAAAGAATAACTCAAAACATTCCAGTTCAGTGGCATTGTTTCCAAGTGTACATGATGGGCATATTCCACTTTGACTTTCATCAAACTGATGTGGATTGGGAGTAAAATTGTCAGCTTCCTGCCAATCCCATTGGCGGTCTGCTGGTGGGTACTGGATATTGACAGGTGGTTGAGGAGGTTGTGGTTGTGCAGGTTGGTGTGGTGGGTGGGGGAGGGTGGCCTTTGTTATATCTCAGCTGAGTCAGTGGTGTGGGAGGCAGCATGGCTCACTGCTGGTGCCTCATGCCTGGCACCACCACCACCACCACCACCAGATACATGCATATTTCTCATCCCAATTGCAACACTATCATCTTCATTTTCACTATCTGTTCCTGTTGTACTCCCACAGGATGTACTCCAAGATGTACTCCTTCCCCTTGGAACAGCATATGGCACGCTACCAGAGCGCATATACCGTTGTATATACTGACGCTTCACTGGAGAATATTCCACTCCACTCTTGCTACTGGAACTGTTTTGAAGAGCTTGGAGTTCATATTCACTATCACTATCATCACCATTGCTCACATCCGAGTCCTGGATATGGGTAAAGAAGAGTTTCCTCCTTCGTTCTGGTACAACTGAACGTGAACAAGACGCCACAGCACCAGAGGTTGAAGGTTGAGGGTCGAATGGGTTTTCCTCAATATTACCGGTATTATGGTCACTAGTTTCGGTCACAACCTCCTCAAAACCTTGAAAGTCATCATCACTGACACTCCCATCGGTGTTAGAACTGTCACTGGGGAACAAAAGTGTTCCAATTCGCAGAGGAGTCAGGAGTTTCTTACCGCGAGGCATGGTGAACAAGGTGTACTAACATGGCGTTCCCACAATGCACCACTGGGTCCCTGATTTTTTTTCCAACTGCGCACACTGACCACGCAGACCCATTCTCTCACCTCTAGGCCTACCAGCCTTTTCCCGCTTAATTTGAAGGCGCTAGAATTTATGCGTACTAGTACGTGGAAAACCCTGGTGCGTAAGCCGTACTAGTACGGCCGAAACCCTGAAAGGGTTAAATGTTGATGAAGAAGGGGAGGCAGTAATTTCATGGAGTGGCCATGGAGGTATAACATCTTTTAGGAGTGAGAAGAGCAGGATGGGAGTGCGGGGGATGTATGCGAGGCATGATGTGGAATGAAAGGGGGTAAAGCAGCTGGATCTGACAGGATCATGAGAGAAATGTTAAAAGCAGGGGAAGAAATATGGTGTTAAGAGTGGTTGGTATTTTTGTTTAATAAATGTATGAAAGAGGGGAAGGTACCTAGGATTGGCAGTGTGTGTGTATAGTTCCTTTATATAAAGGAAAGGGGGACAAAACTGATAGTAAAAATTATAGGGGAATAAGTTTACTGAGTTTTAGGTAGTAGGTTGGAAGACAGCAACTGTCCAGGGAGGTACTACCGTCCTGGCAAGTGAGTGTAAAGCGAAAGCCTGTAATTGTTTTACATGATGGTAGGATTGCTGGCGTATTTTTTCTGTCTCATAAACATGTAAGATTTCAGGTACATCTTGCTACTTCTACTTACACTTAGGTCACCCTACACATTCATGTACAAGCATATATATACACACCCCTCTGGGTTTTCTTCTATTTTCTTACTAGTTCTTGTTCTTATTTCCTCTTATCTCCACGGGGAAGTGGAACAGAATTCTTCCTCCGTAAGCCATGTGTGTCGTAAGAGGCGACTAAAATGCCGGAGCAAGGGGCTAGTAACCCTTCTCCTGAATATATTACTAAATGTAAAAGGAGAAACTTTCGTTTTTCCTTTTGGGCCACCCTGCCTCGGTGGGAAACGGCCGACGTGTTGAAAGAAGAAGAAAGAAGTTTACTGAGTATGCCAGGTAAAGTGTATGGTAAGGTTATTATTAAAAAAAATACCAGGATTGCAGATGAGCAAGGAGGTTTTAGAATGGATAGGGGATGTGTAGATCAAGTGTTTATATTGAAGAATATATGTGAACAGTATTTAGATGAAGGTAGGGAAGTTTTCATTGCATTTATGGATTTAGAAAAGGCCTATGATAGTGGATAGGGGAGAAATGTGGCAAATGTTGCAAGTGTATGGAATAGGTAGTAAGTTACTGCAGTCTGTAAAGAGTTTTTATGAGGATAGTGAGGCTCATGTTAGAGTGTGTATGAGAGAGAGAGATTACTTCCCGGTAAAAGTAGGTCTTAGACAGGGATGTGTAATGTCACCTTGGTTGTTTAATATATTTACAGATGGGGTTGTAAAAGAAGTAAATGCTAGGGTGTTGGGAAGAGGGGTGGGATTAAATTATGGGGAATTAAATGCAAAATGGGAGTTGACACAGTTACTTTTTGCTGATGATACTGTGCTTATGGGAGATTCTAAAGAAAAGTTGCAAAGGTTAGTGGATGAGTTTGGGAGGGTGTGTAAAGGTAGAAAGTTGAAAGTGAGCATAGATTAGAGTAAGGTGATGAGGGTATCAAACGATTTAACCCTTTGACTGTTTCGGTCGTATATATTCGACCGACGTATTAATACGCGTAAATTCTAGCTGGTAGGCCTACATGTGAGAGAATGGGTCTGCGTGATGGGTGTGCGCAGTATGAAAAAAATCGGGGACTCAGTGGTGCATTGTGGGAACACCATGCTTGTAGTCCTTGTTCACCATGCCTCACGCTAAGAAGTACCTTACTCCCCGGTGAATTGGAGGTCTTTTCCCAAGTGATAGTTCTAACAGCGATGGAAGTGCCAGTGAAAGTGAATTCCATGGTTTTCAAAAGGGTGCGACCAAAAGCAGTGCCCAGGATAATGTAATTAGTGATGAAAACCCAGATGACCCACAACCTTCCATCTCTGGTGCTGGGCTGTCTCATTCACGTTCACCTGTACCAGAACGAAAGAGGAAACTATTTCACTGTGTACAGGACTCAGATGTGAGCAGTGAAAGTGATAAAGATAGTGATTTCCAAGTTATTAAAAACAGCTCGAGTTGCGACAGTGAGGGAGAATATTCTCCAGTGAAGCGGCAGTATGTACGACGCAACTTGCGTTCTGGCAGTTTGCCATATGCTATTCCAAGGAAAAGGAGTAAATCTCTGAGTACATCCCTTGGCCCTACACCACGAATTGATAGTGAAGATGATATTGTTACAATGGGGATGCATAATGTGCATGGGGCAGCTGGTGGTAGTGGTGGTGTTGGCGGTGGCATGAGTGATGTGGCACCAGGAGCGGGCCACGCTGCTACCCACGCTGCTAACTCGGCACAGCCACAACCAGCCTCAACCATTCCCACAACCTGCACAACCACAATCTCCTCAACCACAACCACCTGTCAATATCCAGTATCCACCAGCAGACCGCATCTGGGATTGACAGCAAGGTGACAATTTTGTTCCCAATCCCCATGACTTTGATGAAACACAGTGGAATACTGCAAAATTGTACACTTGGGAACAATGTCACTTAACTTGAATGCTTTCAGTTATTCTTCGATGAACCAGTGATGGACATTGTCAGTGAAAGCAATACATACTACGAGTACACCATGGCAAACACAATTCTTTCACCAAGGTCACGCCTACACCAGTGGAAGGACACAAATGTGGCAGAGATGTACCTGTTCTTTGCCACAATAATGCTTATGCCACATGTGCATAAGCACGCTGTCACCACATACTGGTCGACAGAACGCTTGATTTCAACCCCAGGTTTGTGATATTTAGTGAATCGGTTTTTGATACAGTGGTCCCTCGGTTTTCGTGCATCTCCAAACTCGAACATTTATGTAAGTGTATTTTCGTAAGTGCTGTTGCAAGTGTATTTTTGGGGGTCTGAAATAGACTAACCTACGTGACATTATTTCTTAAGGAAGTAAATTCGTTCAGTAATGGCACTTGAGCAGCATTCTGGAACGAATTTTTGGCGAAAACCGAGGGACCACTGTACTGTTACGGATGCTACACTTCTCAGACAAAACAAGGCCTGACAGAAATGACAGGTTATATAAGATCAGGAATGTGTTAATGTTCATGAAACAAAAGTGCTGTATGTATTTTTATCCCTTCAGGAAGCTTGTTATTGATGAGTCTTTGATTTTGTTCAAAGGCAGACTGTCGTTCAAGCAGTATATACCAAGCAAGAGGAAACGCTTTGGTATAAAGTTACTTGTACTATGTGATTGCAAAAGTGGTCTGGTTTTGGATATAATTGTGTACACTGGCAGTAATACATTGCAAGATACCAGGAAGTTATTGGATATCTCTGGTGATGTGGTTAGAACAATGATGGAACCATATCTTGGTAAGGGGCATATATTATATACTGATAACTGGTACACAAGCCCCTTACTCAGTGATTTCTTGCTAGTGGCACAGTGCGTGGAAATCATAAACATATGCCTAGGTTCGATGCAGGCACTCGTAGAGGTGATGTGCAGGTGTTTGCTGCCAATGACATCATGGCATTTCGGTGGCAAGACAAAAGTGATGTCATATTGTTGACATCAGTTTACCGACACGAAATGATAGACACTGGCAAGCAGAATAGAGAGACCAATGAACCTATTATAAAACCTGCAGCTGTGATGAACTACAACCTCAATATGCACTTAGTGGACAAATGTGACATGCAGATTGGGTTTGCTGATTGTGTTCGCAAGAGTTATAAGTGGTACATAAAACTCCTTTTCAATCTTGACATTTCGATGCTGAATGCTTATAATATGTAAAAGTTGAAGACAAACAACAAACCCAAATACAGTGGACCCTCACTATTCGAACGTTCTTCATTCCAGAATGCTGTTCAAGTGCTGTTACCAAACAAATTTATTCTCATAAGGAATGATGTAAATTAGATTAGTCCATTTCAGACCCCCAAAAATACACTTATTAAAGCACTTACAATAATAAACTTACTTAAAACGGCGAGTTTGGAGTGTTCGAATAGCGAGGGCCCACTGTATGGTGAATTTTGTTTGTCATTCATCATACAAATAATATTCAAGTACCAAGGAACAACACCTGCAATAGACCAGCGCCCACGAAATTATCAACACATGCCCTCTCGTCTGAGGCCTGGTGATCACTACCTCATACAACTGCCGGCTACGACTTTCAAAAAGTGCTCAGAAGAGGTGTTTTGTCTGTGCACATACCACAAAATGCCCACAAAAATGCAGACAGACTCGTTTTATGTATGAGGAGTGTAAAACTCCATTGTGCATATACCCATGTTTCAAAGAATTCCACAAGCTGCAGCAGTTCTAGGAAAGTATCCAGTGACTGTACATTTGTGTAAAAAAGTTTTGTAAACAATATATTGATACTAATGTTTATGCGATTGTGTTGCATACAACGAGTGTATATATATATATACAGTGGACCCCCGAGTTTCGTAAAAACTTCACTCCTGAAGTCTGCTCAAGTGCCATTACCGAACGAATTTACTCCCTTAAGGAAAAATTTCACGTAGGTTAGTCTATTTCAGACCCCCAAAAATACACTTCCACAAGAACTTACAAAATTATACTTACATAATTGCACGATTTCCGGGGTATTCGTTAACCGAGGGTCCACTGTACATTGCACCTTACTTTGGTCTCACAGGCCACATTAGTTACGTAAAAAAATAAAATAGTGAAAAAAAACAAGAAACCTACGAAAGGAAGTAAACCAAAGTTTACTGAGTGAGCGGCATTTGCCGCTGTTGCCATACATGGCTCATTTTCTGCCAACTTTATGCCTCCATATCTCTGTAAGTGCTGGTTACAAATTTTTTTTTTTTATAATAAAAACAATCAGAAAAATAATCTTAACATTTTGATAAGAAAAAATAATTTTGTTTTTTTCGAATATTTTGCGACAACAGGAGATACCTCAGGATTAGGGGTTGCGATAGTCAAAGAGTTAAATAAAGAAAAATTGGATGTCACATTGGAGAGAGGTATTATGGAAGAAGTGAATGTTTTCAGATATTTGGGAGTTGACTTGTCAGCGGATGGGTTTATGAAGGATGAGGTTAACCATAGAATTGATGAAGGAAAAAAGGCGAGTGGTGCGTTGAGGTATCTGTGGAGACAAAAAACATCATCCATGGAGGCAAAGAAGGGAATGTACGAAAGTATAGTGGTACCAACACACTTATATGGTTGTGAAGCATGGGTTGCAAATGCTGCAGCGAGGAGGAGGCTGGAGGCAGTGGAGATGTCCTGCCTAAGGGCAATGTGTGGTGTAAATATTATGCAGAGAATTCGGAGTGTGTAAATTAGGAGGTGGTGTGGAGTTACTAAAAGTATTAGTCAGAGGGCTGAAGAGGGGTTGTTAAGGTGGTTTGGTCATTTAGAGAGAATGGATCAAAGTAGAATGACTTGGAGAGCATATAAATCTGTAGGGAAGGAAGGAGGGGTAGGGGTCGTCTTCGAAAAGGTTGGAGGGAGGGGGTAAAGAAGGTTTGGTGGGTGAGGAGCTTGGACTTCCAGCAAGCGTGTGAGAGCGTGTTAGATAGGAGTGAATGGAGACGAATGGTTTTTGGGAAATGACGAGCTGTTGGAGTGTGAGCAGGGTAGTATTTAGTGAAGGGATTTAGGAAAACCAGTTATTATAAATTTAGTTGGACTTGAGTCCTGGAAATGGGACGTACAATGCCTGCACTTTAAAGGAGGGGTCTGGGATAGTGACAGTTGGGAGGGACTCATTCTCAGCTGTCGTATCTGAGCGCCTCTGCAAAGAGTGATAATGTACGAGTGAGGTGAAAGTGTTGAATGATGATGAAAGTATTTTCTCTTTGGGAATTTTTTTTTTTTTTTTTTTGGTCACCCTGCCTCGGTGGGAGACGGCCGACTTGTTGAAAAAAAAAAAAAAAATTTTTAAATTCGTTTGCCATCTCCCACCATCAATCATTTACCAATCTTCGGCAGGCCAGGATTCGACCCTACGACACATTGTCCCACCTCAAGAGACAACACAACGTACCATATCACCTTACCACTGAGCCAGCCATCCTACAAAGATCACGCATCCAGCAGAGCTAGATGTTTTTCTCGTGATCCAAGGACACTTGTGGCAGTGGTATCTCGAGGAACAATTTCAGCCTCCTCCTGTTTGAATACCCGCCTTAATAAGCAGTCTATATAGCAATGAAATCACGAAACAAGTGATTTTGAATCATTTACCAAACTAGGTGTTTTTCTCGGATCATAAGAAAAACATCTAGCTCTGCTGGATGCGTGATCTTTGTAGGATTGCTGGCTCAGTGGTAAGGTAATATGGTACGTTGTTTTGTCTCTTGAGGTGGGACAATGTGCTATAGGGTCAAATCCTGGCCTGCGGCAGTTTAGTAAATGATTCAAAATCACTTTTTTCATGATTTCATTGGCGTAGTTCTACGGCTTGGACCCTGGCTTCAAAGCCATAGAACTATGTGACGGACCCTCATAGTGTTAATGAAAATAGTTTCAATTATACTTCTTATTCAGGGTTAGGCTCTTAACTAATGTTTGTTATACCAGATTGCAGGCAGCAGCATTGAGCCAGTTGGAGGTGGTGAAGGAAAGAAGTGTGACTGGGCTGCAGTCTGCCATAGACAACCACAGTATTCTGGACCTTAATGTTGCATTTGCTGCTTCGCACATCATTATTCCTGAAGGAGGCTCCTATTTCAAGTAAGTTTTTATATTATATACAGTTGACCCCTGGATTTCGTACTGCTCCCAACTCAAACAATTATGTAAGTGTATTTTTGGGTGTCAGAAACGGACTAATCTAAATTACATTAGTCCATATGGGAACAAATTTGTTCGGTAACGGCACTCGAACAGCCTTCTAGAAAGAATTATTGACGAAATCTGGGGGTCCACTGTACAGTGAACCCTCAGTTAAAGGCCGTAATCCGTTCCAGAAGCTTGGCCTTTAACCGAAATGGCCTTTAACCGAAATAATATTCCCCATAAGAATTAATGTAAATTCAATTAATCCGTTCCAGACAAAAATATTAAAAAAAAAAAATTAACAAATAAATCAGTATTACATACCTTTATTGAAGACTAATGCTGGCTTCTGGAAGATAGGGAAGAGGAAAGAGGGAGGAGTTAGTGTTTGGAAGGGTAATCCCCCTCCATAAGGACTTCAGGTAGCAAAGCTCTCTCTGTGGTCTTTTAATGCCACTAGGATCAGCTTAAGAGTCACTCCACCAACTACACTCCCTGCATGCCTGCTACACTCCCTGCATGCCTGCTACACTCCCTGCATGCCTGCTACACTCTCTGCATGCCTGCTACACTCCCTGCATGCCTGCTACACTCCCTGCATGCCTGCTACACTCCCTGCATGCCTGCTATACTCCCTGCATGCCTGCTACTCCTTGCCTCTATGCCTGCCTGCCTTGAATTCTATCATGTTTCTCACTTTCTTTACCAAAGGAACTTTACTAAGAACTTTCCTTGGGGCCATGGGGACTTATTTCACAGTTGCACTTGATAAATAACCACCAAAAACAATAGATTATAGCAAAATGTTTGGATGAATGAGCAGAAGCTTCCTCACGCACCAAGAGACACAGGCAAACTGAAGCACAAGTGGCCACAGCCGGTGGACGGACGCATCCCATACGGCCTCTAACCGAAAAATAGCCTCTAACTGAAAAACCGGCTTCTAACCGAAAAACCGGCCTCTAACCGAAAAACCGGCCTCTAACCGAAAAACCGGCTTCTAACCGAAAAACCGGCCTCTAACCGAAAAACCGGCCTCTAACCGAAAAACCGGCCTCTAACTGAAAAACCGGCCTTTAACCGAAAAACGGCCTCTAACCGGGAGCCGAAAAACCGGCCTCTAACCGAGTTGGCCTTTAACCGGAACGGCCTTTAACCGAGGGTCCACTGTATATTATAATGGAAGTACAGTGGTCCCTCGGTTTTCGTGCATCTCCAAACTCGAACATTTATGCAAGTGCATTTTCGTAAGTGCTGTTGCAAGTGTATTGTTGGAGGTCTGAAATAGACTAACCTACGTGACATTATTTCTTAAGGAAGTAAATTCGTTCGGTAATGGCACTTGAGCAGCATTCTGGAATGAATTTTCAGCGAAAACCGAGGGACCACTGTATAAGACACTTTAGGATGTGTTTAGTGTTTTTCTTATACAATAGGTCCCTGGTTTATGGCGTTTCACCTTGGGGCATTCCGCTAATATGGGCACGCCACCCGTTTTGTTTACATTCTCCGTGAGCACGCATCTCCATTATATCTGGAGTTTCCAAAATTTCAAGTACAGTGGACCTTCGGTTATTGGCCGTAATCCGTTCTAAAAGATCGGCCTAAAACCGAAATGGCCTATTACTGAAATAATAATCCCCATAAGAATTAATGTAGAAAGTTGAAAGTGAACATAGATAAGAGTAAGGTGATGAGGGTATCAAACGATTTAAATAAAGAAAAATTGGATATCACATTGGAGAGAGGGATTATGGAAGAAGTAAATGTTTTCAGATATTTGGGAGTTGATGTGTCAGCGGATGGATTTATGAAGGATGAGGTTAACCATAGAATTGATGAAGGAAAAAAGGTGAGTGGTGCATTGAGGTATCTGTGGAGACAAAAAACGTTATCCATGGAGGCAAAGAAGGGAATGTACGAAAGTATAGTGGTACCAACACTCTTATATGGGTGTGAAGCATGGGTTGCAAATGCTGCAGCGAGGAGGAGGCTGGAGGCAGTGGAGATGTCCTGTCTAAGGGCAATGTGTGGTGTAAATATTATGCAGAAAATTCGAATGTGGAAATTAGGAGAAGGTGTGGAGTTACTAAAAGTATTTGTCAGAGGGCTGAAGAGGGGTTGTTGAGGTGGTTTGGTCATTTAGAGAGAATGGATCAAAGTAGAATGACTTGGAGCGTATAAATCTGTAGGGGAAGGAAGGCGGGGTAGGGGTCGTCCTAGAAAGGTTGGAGGGAAGGGGTAAAGGAGGTTTTGTGGGCGAGGGCTTGGACTTCCAGCAAGCATGTGTGAGCGTGTTAGATAGGAGTGAATGGAGACGAATGGTTTTGGGACATGACGATCTGTTGGAGTGTGAGCAGGGTAACATTGTGTGAAGGGATTCAGGGAAACCAGTTAATTGATTTAGTTGGACTTGAGTCCTGGAGATGGGAGGTACAATGCCTGCACTTTAAAGGAGGGGTCTGGGATAGTGACAGCTGGGAGGGACTATTCTCAGCTGTCGTATCTGAGATCCTCTGCAAAGACAGTGATTATGTATGAGTGTGGTGAAAGTGTTGAATGATGATGAAAGTTTTTTCTTTTTGGGGATTTTCTTTCTTTTTGGGTCACCCTGCCTCGGTGGGAGACGGCCGACTTGTTGAAGAAAAAAAAAAAAAAAAAAACAATTAATCTGTTCCAGACAAAAATATTCACCAAAAAAATATTTTTTTTAACAATTAAATCAGTATTACATAACTTTATTGAAGACTAATGCTGGCTTCTGGAAGAAAGGGAGGATTTAGTGTTTGGAAGGGGAATCCCCCTCCATAAAGACTTCAGGTAACAAGTTCTTATCTGGGGTTACTTCCCTTCTTTTTCTTTTAATGCCACTAGGACCAGCTTGAGTCACTAGACCCCTGTCTAGAAAAATAACTGTCCAGAGTGCTCTGTTTCTGGTGCCTCTTTAAGATTTCCCTGAAGTGGGACAAGGTTTTGTCACTAAACATGTTGCAGATATGGCTTGTTTCAGCTTGGTCAGGATGGTATTTTTCAACAAAACTTTGTAACCTATTCCACATTCTACACATTTCCTTAATCACTGAAGAAGGCACCTCCTTCACTTCACTTTACTAGGAACTTTCTTGGGAGCCATGGTTACTTATTTCGCAGTTGCACTGACAAAAAACAATGGAAAACAAGCGAAATGTTTGGATGAATGAGCAGAAGCTTCCTCACGCACCGAGAGACACAGGCAAACTGAAGCGCAAGCGTCCCCAGCCGGCGGACGGACGTGTCCCATATGGCCGCTAACCGAAAAAACGGCCGCTAACTGGGAGCCGTAAAACCGGCTGCTAACAGAGTTGGCCGCTAACAGGAACGGCCGCTAACAGAGGGTCCACTGTATCGGTTTCTGGCCTTCTTCTTGTCACCAATGTCAATGGTAGGAGACTACTCTCTCCCATCTTCACATCGGCCACACTTGTCTTACTCATAGGTATCTCATGGAGAGGCTCCCTGTCCCTCTCTTTGAGCATTGTCAGGTTCCAGTATCTGTGTGCCACATTCTGTTGGACTGTCCACTCTATCAATGAGCACGCAGAATTTACCTCCGTCTTCTTCGCTCTGCTGCCCTTACTTTACCTTCCCTTCTTGCTGATGGGCCCTCCTTCAATCCTGACTCTCTCATTGACTTTTTGACAGCAACTGATGTACTACACAAACTCTGACGATTTTACCTTTAGCTCTCCTCTCAGTCCCTGCTATCTCAATCTCTTACTACCCTCTATCCCTGCACTATCCACTTCCCTGCTGTGCTCCATACCCTCCTAATCATCCCTCTCCCTCTTACTACCCATTATCCCTGCATCTTACCCTGCCCCGCTGCGCTGTATGGCCATTGTGGTTTAGCGCTTATTTTGATTATAATAATAATAATAGTTTGAGCTTGGTTGTAAGAAACTTTTCTCTGCTATAATCACTTTGTTCATAAAAAAAGAAATTCATGCAATCTGTTCTCTAAATATATAGTAGACTGTCGATTACCATGGTAGTTACGTTCCTGAAAATGCAGTGTTAGATGTATCCGTGTTAAGGCAACTGAAGAACTTATGGGAAAATAGGGTGATGTTCCTGGGACCCCCAAAAATGTCAAAAAAATTTTTTTTAGGTCTACAATACAGTGGTACCTCGAGTTACGAGCTTAATTTGTTTCAGAAGGCTGTTTGAGTGCCGATACCAAACGAATTTGTTCCCATAAGGAATAATGTAAATTAGATTAATCCGTTTCAGACCCCCAAAATTACACTTACAAAATCACTTACAGAAATACACTTACATAATTGTTCGAGTTGGGAGCTGCTTGTAAGTCGAGGTACCACTGTACGTATTACAAAAATAAAAATAATAATATAATATCTTTATTTCTACAAGTACATATCAGCCAGGCCTGTATACCTTGTACATCAATGACATACTACTGCATGTACATATATAGAAAGCTGCTTGTTATGCAGAGCATTTCAGGCAAATTAGGTCATTTTTGTCCCAGGATGCGACCCACACCAGTCGACTAACTCCCAGGTACCCATTTTACTGATAGGTGAACATAGACAACTGGTGTAAGGAAACACGCCGAATGTTTCTACCCTCGTTGGGAATCGAACCCGGACACATGCCATGTGAAGTGAGAGCTTTAGCCACCAGGCCACGGGGCACCGTAATGATGATGTATATTGTTGTTCATTGTCGTTATGTATAATGTTTTTCTATTGTTTAAGGCTACAAATGTAACAGAAATAATATTTCTTATATTAAATTGTGGTTACTGGTGTTGATGATTGTGAGGAGGGGAAGAGAGGCATGCTGTCCCTACTGGGCTGAGGTGGATGGTAGTCAAGTCACTAAGTCGGTCAGTACAATCAATTAAGCAAGTCCAGTTAAGTCAGTAAGTCAGATCAGTCAGTCCAGTCAGTAAGTCAAGTTAGTAGGTCAGTCAGTAGATCAGTTAGTCCAATCAGTATAGTAAGTCAGTCAAATCAGTAAGTCACTCAGTCCAGTCAGTCAAGTAAGTCAAGTCAGTACAGCCAGTGAGTCAAGTCAGTAGTTTATTCAGGTAAATATACACACACACAGTTAAATAAATTATACATAGCAGCATATGTTAACACTACATGTATTGACTGGTATACAGGAATCAACTAAGTTAATTACAAACAGATCTTAAAACCCATAGTACAGCTCTCAACGCTCCATTTTTTCCCCCTGAAGTGGCACTGTGTTAGTTGAATTTTACAGTGTTAGTTGAAAACATGTCTGAATTTTGCAGTAGTGTAATGGAGAACACGTGATAAAGGAACCCATGTTAATTGACAGTCATCTGTAATTGGAATGATCTAAACTTCTATGATTTTGTATAATTCTTAATAAATTTCAGAGATTGCTCAGCTCTTGTTGTGACTTTGGGTAGCATGCTGATGAAGAGTATTCCCCGAGCCAAGGACAACCCTGCTGTAGCCGACCTAGTGTCCCTTGGACACTCTCAGGAAGAGGTCATGGAAGCAGTCAGGTCATCTTCCTATGACCACTTTACGATTGAGCTTGTTGATATCCAGGTACAGTAAACAAGACTTTTGAGCTACCTCTCCAGTAACCATTTTTATCAGGTACAGTGAAACCTCTGTTGTCGAACGGACTAGTTGTTGAACAAATTGGTTTTCAAACCGATTTGTTTGGTTTGGTTTTCATACGTGGTCTTGGTTGTCAATTGACAACGCTTGATCACCAGACAGTCCACAGCGTGGTTCTCAGTCAATATAGCGACTAACGCGCATGCTGCAAACATCTCTTGAGTTCTTGCTGTGCATCTTGTAAAGGTAAGGAAACCAGAAGTATAAAATTTGATGGAAAACTTACAGAATTACGCTATTGCGAAGTTAGCAGTCTCTGCGCTTCTTACACCAGCGATTTTGCCCACTTTGAGCTCTATTTAGGGCCAATTCCATTGTTCCAGTCGACCAAACTCACAGCTATTTCGCTAGAACTCTTTTTATTCTATCGATTGAGTACAAGAAACTGCCCATTTACCTATTTCAACTACCTAATAAAGTGATATGAAATTATTGATTTGGCCAGTATCACACAAAATTCAAGAAAGGCCAATTTCAAAATTTGGTCCAGCATAAACAGTGCAGAGATTTCTGGCACTAAAATAACATTTATCTATT
>WNWK01033752.1:0-20926 GCA_009830355.1 Cherax destructor | reverse complement strand
AAGAGTTGCGCTAGATCTGTTAACTAATTTCCAATGTTCTTCTGAGGCAACAAACATCTGTGTGTCATGGTAGATCATTTCACCAGATATTGTGAGTTAGTTCCTATTGCAGATAAGACTGCCGAGACAGTAGCTAAAGCGTTCAAAGAACGTATAATCTGCAGACATACCACTCCTAAGTCCCTAATAACAGATAATGGAGGTGAATTTTGTAATGAAATTCTAGAAAACTTGTGTGCTTTGTATAAGATTACTAAATCAACCATTGTTCCTCACCATCCTGCCAGTAATGGTTTAGCGGAAAGAACTAATAAGAAAATACTTGACGTCTTGAGAGCCACTATTAATCCCAATAGTGCAATCTGGGATGAAGTTATACCTGATGTTCAGTGTGCAATAAATTCTGCTTATAATGCTTCAATAGGTGACACTCCACATTATGAATTGTAGGTGTTGATAAGCATTTGCCTTATGAGCTGCTATATTCTAATCCGAAACTAACTTACAATCCTGATGATTTCTTAGCAATTCGTACCAGCCAAGCTCAGAGTGTTTTCAGAAGAATCTGTGAAACACTTAATAAGTCAACAGCAGAATTTACAAGAGTAACTACCACTCGAGCCAAACCGACCAAAGTTAAAGTAGGTTCGAGAGTTATGCTGACTAATTTTAACAAAACGTCTACAATGCCTAAGCTTCACCATATGAAGTTAGTATGCGATGAGGACGAGGTCCCTGACAACCAGACAAACGAGACAGACTCTGACAATTCTCCTGATGCTGTACCCTCTACCTCTAATGATCAGTCAGATGATCAACCTGAATGTCATTATTCCCTACGTACACGACAAGTATTGAGAAATCGTCAAGTATCGTTTGTGAATACCAATTTAGATCCTCCTCAACCACAAATTGCAACAGAGATTGATCCTCCCAGAGATGATAATCAATCATCATATGTCAATCTCACCCTAGCAGAGTTGGGATTAAATGTAAATAACCTGTATAGATAAATAATATAGTTTAAATTTGTATTTCAACTGTGTATTACAAAATCAACTTAGTATTATTCAAGATTTTTTTTTTTATGTGTTTACGTTCTTTCCGAATTCTGAGATTTAACAGTATAGATTTGCGTGCACCGAATCTACCTTGTCTGTTAATCACTGAATTCTTTGTAAATATATTTCCTCAGAATCCGTAGATCACATGAATACAGACCAATCAATCATTTTTTTTATCTCTTTTATTATAATATTCTAATATTGAGCTCATTAATTCCTATGAATCATGATATATCATACAGTAATGAATTACAAGATATCTTACAAGATCCATTATATTGATTTCCATCACGATAATATCTTTATGTGTAGTTATACCTGGAGTTTACCTGGAGAGAATTCCAGGGGTCAACGCCACCGCGGCCTGGTCTGTGACCAGGCCTCATGTTGGACCAGAGCCTGATTAACCTGGCTGTTACTGCTAGCCGCACGCAGTCCAACGTACGAACCACAGCCTGGCTGGTCAGGTACCGACTTTAGGTGCCTGTCCAGTGCCTGCTTGAAGACAGCCAGGGGTTTGTTGGTAATCCCCCTGATGTATGCTGGGAGGCAGTTGAACAATCTTGGGCCCCTGACACTTATTGTGTTGTCCCTCAACGTGCTGGTGACACCCATGCTCTTCATTGGAAGGATGTTACATTGCCTGCCGAGTCTTTTGCTTTCGTAGGGAGTGATTTTCGTGTGCAAGTTTGGTACTAATCCCTCGAGAATTTTCCATGTGTATATAATAATGTATCTCTCCCGCCTGTGTTCTAGAGAGTACAGGTTTAGGAACTTCAAGCGTTCCCAGTAATTGAGGTGGTTTATCGCAGTTATGTGTGCCGTGAAGGTTCTCTGCACATTTTCAAGGTCAGCAATTTCACCCGCCTTGAAAGGTGCAGTTAGTGTGCAGCAATATTCCAGCCTAGATAGAACAATCGATGTGTAAAGTGTCAACATGGGCTTGGCATCCCTGGTTTTGAAGGTTCTCATTATCCATCCTGTCATTTTTCTAGCATATGCAATTGATACGGTGTTATGGTCCTTGAAGGTGAGATCCTCTGACATGGTCACTCCCAGGTCTTTGACATTAGTTTTTCGTTCTATTGTGTGGTTTGAATTAGTTATGTATAATGTTCAACTGTTGTGTACTTTGACATTGTATAGAATCAGTTAGAGCCGTATGCCTGTTACCTCTAGTTTGTATTAGCTGTATGTTGGGACGACATATGTAGCATGCCCGAGCTGTCACTAGTAGTTCAGTGATAGTATTAGTAGCATATAACCGTTACTTGAGTCCCAAGCCTTTCACATGATCATGCACGTTGGTCACATGCCTCTCACATGATCACTGCTGTTAAGCAGTGTCAAAGGTCAATCTCGAATATGAACGCCTCTCGCCCTCCAGCGTCAGTTCCATACCAGAGAGCAGACAGTACACAGGCCAGGCATTAGGCTCTGAGAGTACTCCCATATATATTACCGCCAATACAGCAAGTTCCAACCAAATCACGTCTGTGTTATTACCCAAATCCATGAAAAGACAACTGACAGAACCTCTCACCAGCACAGTGCGGGTGAACCTCTCACCAGCACAGTGCGGGTGAACTTCTCACCAGCACAGTGCGGGTGAACCTCTCACCAGCACAGTGCGGGTGAACCTCTCACCAGCACAGTGCGGGTGAACCTCTCACCAGCACAGTGCGGGTGAACCTCTCACCAGCATAGTGTGGGTGAACCTCTCACCAGCACAGTGCGGGTGAACCTCTCACCAGCACAGTGCGGGTGAACCTCTCACCAGCACAGTGCGGGTGAACCTCTCACCAGCACAGTGCGGGTGAACCTCTCACCAGCATAGTGTGGGTGAACCTCTCACCAGCACAGTGCGGGTGAACCTCTTACCAGCACAGTGTAGGTGAACCTCTCACCAGCACAGTGCAGGTGAACCTCTGACCAGCACAGTGCGGGTGAACCTCTGACCAGCACAGTGCGGGTGAACCTCTCACCAGCACAGTGCGGGTGAACCTCTCACCAGCACAGTGCGGGTGAACCTCTCACCAGCACAGTGCGGGTGAACCTCTCACCAGCACAGTGCGGGTGAACCTCTCACCAGCACAGTGCGGGTGAACCTCTCACCAGCAAAGTGCGGTGAACCTCTCACCAGCACAGTGCGGGTGAACCTCTCACCAGCACAGTGCGGGTGAACCTCTCACCAGCACAGTGCTGGTGAACCTCTCACCAGCACAGTGCTGGTGAACCTCTCACCAGCACAGTGCGGGTGAACCTCTCACCAGCACAGTGTGGGTGAACCTCTCACCAGCACAGTGTGGGTGAACCTCTCACCACATATGTGACTCTGTAAAGAAGGGAAAGTATAAAATAAAATCCTTTGCACTTTTATGATTTGTCTGTATTTCCTTGACTTGTTGTTGTTGTTTGTTTATGTTTTTGTTGTTGTGTGTTGTTGATGTTGGTTGTTGAATTGGTTGTTCTTTGTTTTGTTGCTGCAGTTGTTGTTCTCTTTCTCCTCCTATTCCTCCTCCTTCTTCTTTTTCTTCCTATTCTTCTTTTCCTCCTTCTTCATCTTTTTATTTTCTTCTTCTCGTCCTCTCACCTGTCATTCCCCAGGTGTTATATGTCCACTACTGTAATGTAGTGTTGTGGGACTCATGGTTTAGCACAGGGGTTCCCAAACTTTTTCATCCCTCGGCTCCCAGGCTACATTCCCAGCGCCCCCCCCCCTCCCCTCCCTCACCTCTTTCCTGGTAATAGGTCTGCTACACATTCATAACAATAATCTAACTCTATAAACAAGCGTAGTTATTTCACAAATAAAAATGAACATAGTAAACCAGTTTATTTAACAGTATGAAATGGTAAATTTACATCTCATCTGTGACACTTTTAATAAGATGGATGTGCTTAGTGCAGGAACATCAGCTCCTCAACATCAGTCTTGAAGGAACTAAGAAGAAGTCTTAGATCCCCACGTTCAGTAATTTTCAGTCTGTTTCTTTGCTTGGAAAGAAGCTTGGTGAGTGTACTGAAGCCTTGCTCTACTAAATTCAATGTTGGAAAGGTAGTTAAGTACATCTTCAATTTGTTCCACAGTGCAGGGTAGTGGTCACAGTCTAGGGTAGTGGTCACAGTGCAGGTAGTGGTCACAGTGCAGGGTAGTGGTCACAGTCAAGGTAGTGGTCACAGTGCAGGGTAGTGGTCACCGTATAGGGTAGTGATCACAGTGCAAGGTAGTGGTCACAGTGCAGGGTAGTGGTCACCGTATAGGGTAGTGGTCACAGTGCAAGGTAGTGGTCACAGTGCAGGGTAGTGGTCACAGTATAGGGTAGTGGTCACAGTGCAAGGTAGTGGTCACAGTGCAGGGTAGTGGTCACCGTATAGGGTAGTGGTCACTGTGCAAGGTAGTGGTCACAGTGCAGGGTAGTGGTCACCGTATAGGGTAGTGGTCACTGTGCAAGGTAGTGGTCACTGTGCAAGGTAGTGGTCACAGTGCAGGGTAGTGGTCACAGTGTAGGGTAGTGGTCACAGTATAAGGTAGTGGTCACAGTGCAAGGTAGTGGTCACAGTGCAGGGTAGTGGTCACAGTGCAGGGTAGTGGTCACAGTATAAGGTAGTGGTCACAGTGCAAGGTAGTGGTCACAGTGCAGGGTAGTGGTCACAGTATAGGGTAGTGGTCACAGTGCAAGGTAGTGGTCACAGTGCAGGGTAGTGGTCACCGTATAGGGTAGTGGTCACTGTGCAAGGTAGTGGTCACTGTGCAAGGTAGTGGTCACAGTGCAGGGTAGTGGTCACAGTGTAGGGTAGTGGTCACAGAGCACGGTAGTGGTCACAGTACAGGGTAGTGGTCACAGTCCAAGGTAGTGGTCACAGAGCACGGTAGTGGTCACAGTACAGGGTAGTGGTCACAGTCCAAGGTAGTGGTCACAGTGTAGGGTAGTGGTCACAGTGTAGGGTAGTGGTCACAGTGCAGGGTAGTGGTCGCAGTGCAGGGTAGTCGTCACAGTGTAGGATAGTGGTCACAGTGTAGGGTAGTGGTCACAGTGCAGGGTAGTGGTCACAGTGTAGGGTAGTGGTTACAGTGCAAGGTAGTGGTCACAGTGTAGGGTAGTGGTCACAGTGTAGGGTAGTGGTCACAGTGTATAGTGGTCACAGTGTAGGGTAGTGGTCACAGTGCAGGTTAGTGGTCACAGTGTATAGTGGTCACAGTGTAGGGTAGTGGTCACAGTGCAGGGTGGTGGTCACAAGGCAGGGTAGTGGTCACAGTGTAGGGTAGTGGTCACAGTGTAGGGTAGTTGTCACAGTGTATAGTGGTCACAGTGTAGAGTAGTGGTCACAGTGCAGGGTGGTGGTCACAGTGCAGGGTAGTGGTCACAGTGTTGGGTATAGTTCAGAAATGTTTTTTTGGATTGACTACCCAGTCTGGTACTTTATTAAAGAAAATATCCTGTAATCTGCCATACATGTCTCTATGGAGGTCATTCTGGTGTACACAGTTCACTTGAAGCTCACGACGGCTGTTACGTTGGAATAACTGTAACCTGGACAGAAAAGTGGAAAAAGCTGATTTGACTTTGATAAGATTAACGTCATTTCCTTGCAATTGCAAATTGACATCGTTGAACTTTGTGAATACATCTGACAAGTAAGCTATATCATGCTTGATGTTTCTTAGTTCATCACATAGAATAGAAATGGAGTCTTGGAAGAATTCTTCAACTATTTTAAAAAGTGAATAGAAACGTCTAAGGAAGTGTTCCTTTGACAGCCATCTAACTTGTTTGTGTAACAATTGTTTAAAATCTCCATCATTCTCGTTGCAGAGTTGTCGAAACAGTCGGGAACTGAGAGAATGTGCCTTGATTTTATTTAATGCTGTGATAACAGTGCTTAATGATTTGTGAAATCGACCACTTAGTTTTTTGCAACCAGATATTGCTTGTCGATTACACAGTGTACCAGAAACACACTATATCTTTATTATATTATATTTTAAAATGTACATTACAAGACTGAAGATAACTTGTAATGCGTACGAACCTAGAGCCTTGGCCCTTGCATACCTGAAAATCCGATCATCCCAGTACCCACTGTGTCTGCTCTCTGATCTGGCTAGTGTGTGGCGCGTCCAAACAAACGTTCGTACTTTTAACTACGAATTCAGACTACAAAATAAAATAAAACTATGCTTTCGTGTAAACCTCTGTGTTAATTTTATTCTTTGTAAAGCATTTGTGTTACTTAAGTGTTCGTGACTTAGATTTTTTCATATAGATTTTGCAAAACAAACGCTCCTTTAGCTCTGATGCCACCCTGCCGCCCCTGCTTTCTCAACGCTCCCCTGGATTTTTCCACAGCCCCTAGGGAGGGCGGTACCGCCCACTTTGAGAATCACTGGTTAGTGTGTTCTTAAAGTGAGACGGTTCAGACGCCCGACTTAAAATCTTTCCGAACTCGTGTATCAGCTTGTGAATACCTAAGGCAAAATTGAGACCCAAACTGAGGGCTGATTTATCAGAGTTGGATAGTGGTCTGGATAACAGTGGTCTGGATGATAGTGGTCTGGATGATAGGTTGTTGATATAAAGTCTGCCTGCGTCTTTCCATTGTCTATGGGTGTAAATGTTAGTAGTTTGATGTCCAATTTATGTTTCTGTAGTCTGTCTCGCTACTGTGGATCTTATGTGTCCGGCTCCAGCTCTGCCATGACTGTCCCCCGAAGCTGTAGTTTCACAGTACTTGCTCTGTGGAAGGATTCTTTAATGTCAGCAGATAACGTGACAGCACTTTCTTCTAAGTATAGGTGTAGTGGTAATGGGAACGAAAGATCTGAAAGTGTCAAGTGCGTGGGAATGGACCTGGGTGCCACCATTTTTTTTCAGTACAAAGTCGTAGAAATTCTGTCCTTTTGCAGAGAATATGCGTGTTTAAAGCTGTTTGGAGTATCTTTTGTGTAATATAGTTCCGTAATCCTGCAGTGTTTGACAAGATAAGGACAGCTGACATTCCTGGCTCACCAAGCAGTTCTGTTCTGGCAAATCTATATATAGAATCTCTGGAGGCCGAAAGATTCACCAACATTATATACAAAACGGTCACATGGCCTGGCTATATGGACGATTTTCTGCTCATTGGCCCATAACAATTCAACCTAATTAACCAAGAATAGTCTGATCAGTGTGTAATCATGTATTTAATTTCTCCTAGAAGAGAAGGTTAACGATAGCGTTCCTTTCCTGGACGCGCTTCTCATTAAACATGACAGTCACGTTAAATTCAAAGAATACAAGAATCCTGCCAACAAAAATGACATGATACAATACTACTCATACTACGACCAAAGAATCAAACTAGGTGCACTCACCGGCATGTTTCTACTTGCATACATTGCTTTCAGCCCTGAATTTGTAGAGAAGTGCAACATTCTAGAATACATCTTACTAGCAAAGAGTAACAAAGATGTTCCCACTACCACATCCAGCACCATCAAAGTTTTGATCAGAGAAAAAGACAGTTTCCAGGGCCACAACAACGCAGGTGTGTGTAGCATTCCATGTGGCAACGCTGACCAGAAATACGTGAAAGAGACCTGTAACCTACAGATCAGGTTGAAAAAACCCAGCGTGCCTGAAGAATTCTCAACATGAACGAAGCCTGTGTGTTACATACCGACTAGACTGCCCATTTGATGTTTTAGAAGGATGTCTAGTTGGTCATAAAAGAAATTGGCAAAACACGATGTAGATGCCTAGAAGCTACGCTAGTTTAAACACAAGATACAATCTGTTTAATTAAACCTCTAGCATAACTCATTCAGCATAAAGAGGACATCAACAGTGCCGGCAGACCTCCTGCGGGTCTTATCTTGCAATTCAGTTTACGCAGTGACCTCACTAACCTGACTTCTTATCTGACTATGCTTGCATAGTTTTACTTGTTGTACATTCCTGCGTATTAACTGAAGATATCTGTTCATAGCCAAAATGTCTTAATAAAGTTCTCTGCAATAGTGTTTTACATCAAATGTCACCTTTGTGTCATTTATCTCCAGATGTCATATTCCCAGGAGGATAGCAAGTGAAGAGGAAAGACATTTATGTTTCAGAAGTCTTCATATGTAATGTGTTTTTCCACTTATTGTTGTGATTGCTGTTGAAGGTCAGCGTACTTCCTTTCCTTATAATATTGATCAAGGGTCTTCAAACTTTTCACTACGAGGGCCACGTCGTATATTTTACACATTTTCGCGAGCCAAAGACAAAAATCTGGTCTTATATATAAATATAAATGAATGAATAAAATTTAAATGAATGGATTAATAAGTTTTATTTGGATCTTTTTTTGTAATCAGTATGTATGATTCAAAACAAAAGAGAAATATGGCAATTACGGAGAAACAATAACGTGCTTGCACTCAGAAATGATTTATAAGGAGTAAAAATGTCAAACATAAGCCACTGCTCTGACAGTATTCAATTACTGCAGATGAGAAAAGTTGCTAAAAGGTTAATGGGAATGATGGAACTGTTTTTTTAATTTCAAAATATTGCTGAACTGATGTGTCAAGTTTGAGGAGCGATATATTAGAATGGACTTCAAATGCTCGTCAGATAAATTTGTGCGATATTTGGACTTAACATACTTCATTTTTGAAAATGTTTGCTTATAAAGGTACGTTGTACCAAAAACTGATACTTAAACAAGCAAATAGCTTCAAATTTGGAAACTGTTCAGGATGTAAAGATTTATAAAGCTGGATCAGATTTCCTTTACACTTTTCTTTCAGAATGTCATCTGAATGGAGATCAATAATTTTCATGTTGAAATTGACTTGGGAGTTTTCAACACCGCAGTCAAATAAATTTTGAAACAGCTTTATATTATGTTTTTTTCCTTCAAGATCAGAAAATAATTTCTGAAACTGTATTTTGCAAGTCTTTAATGATTTCTGTAGTAAATGAAGAAGGAAATTCTGCTTCACTTTTCTCATGAAATTCTTCAAATGGGAAATGAACCAAGTTAGAAACTTTCACCTGTACTTCACATAGCATCAGTTTTGCCCTGAATGTCTTTACATGCGTGAATAGATGACAAATCAAATTGTTTTTACCTTGCAAAAAAAATCCTATTTCAAAAGTTAGTCAGCGTTAGTCAGTAGTTCAGGTTGACTCAACTCTGTGAGAAATAAATCAATTTCTTTTCGGCGCTGAAGGAACCATTCTACATCTAAACTAACGATGATAAAGTCCGTCAGATCGAATGAAATTCACTGTCGAATCAACAGGTTTCAGAAAGCACAATGCTTGCTGATGGATAACGTATTGCAGAAACGTGGGTTTTGAGAATCCGCCAACCTTCATCACCTGTCAAGCTTGCGGTTCATTCCACTCCAGATTATATTCTATAACAGTTTTCTGCAATTCTTTGAAGATATCTTTTTCGGTTCTGGTGCTCTGCATGCAATGCATTGATGCTAATTCTTGTGTCATGTTAAATGTATTGTTGACACAATTGATGATTACTAGTTGTGATGTGTCACTCACATCATTCGATTCATCAACTGCGAGAGAATAAAACTGAAATTTTCGTACTTTGTCTCCATTTTGATGAAATATATCGCTTCCTCTATCCTCAGTTCTACGACCAACAGTTGGCGCAACACTGAGGATTTTGAACAGATTTCTTTTTTTCAGGGGATAACTCTGCCACTGCTTCCATCATTGATCAGATCTCCATGCGAGAATGGCTTTTATCTTTTAGCTAACGCATAAGCTACTTTATAACTGGCTCTGGTTAAAGCTTCATTTTCAGCTTTCTTCTGCGTAAAAAAAAACTCTTGTTGGAAAAGCAACGTGTGTTGAATTAATAAAAAAAAAATTCCGAACGCTGTGTTCCTGTGAATTAGGAGTAACTTGGTTTATGTTTGGTCTCATAGAGCCGACGTACATTGTACTCTTTCAAAACTACAATAGTTTCGTGGCATAAAACACACAAGGCTTTATCACCTGCTTGTACAAAGAAGTTTTTTACGCCCCATTATTCATTAAATAGGCGGCACTCACTGCGGTTTTTTCCCTTTTTCCTGCCATAAGTGAAGTGTATATCTGAAACATTAGAAAATCAGAACTAAAATTGGAAAAAAAATTGACATAGAAATTGTTACAAGCAACAAAATTCTGAAAATGAGGGTTTATTAGTTTTACTATTTATAAATATTTCAAGTTGCTGCTGACCACATAAAATCTCGTTGCGGGCCTCGTGTGGCCCGCGGGCCGCTGTTTGGAGACCCCTGATCGAGGGTATCCACCAACCAGGTTTCATTTAATGATAATAAAATTTAGGTTATCCACTACGACTACAAGTTCATCTTACTGATGATAAGATCTAGGGTAATCACTAACCAGGTTCCACTTACTAATAAACTCTAGACTCTTGAGATCTAGAAAAGGGGTGGACAAGTTCTTCGATAACAAGTGCCACATATAATACTTTTCATACATTTTTGAATATTCAAGAGTCGCAGAAAATATTATTTTAAAATTGTATTTATAAATAATAAAAAATACAACTATATATTAGTCCTACTCACCAAAGTAGAATAAGTTTAATCTCTGCTCGTTGAACACTTTGATTGACTCTTCATTTTTGCAGTTAATAGTTTAAAATCTGGCTGGTAGGATGTCACAGCTGCTTCAAGAAGCTGAGTGAGGTGCCAGTTGGTGAAGATAGTGCCATGTTTTGACTCCATAAATTTCATTACAGAGAAGAGAGATTCACAGAAGTAAGTTGTCCCAAAAACTCAGAGTAGTGGGAAGCCAGTTCTCGAAAGATTTGGAAACTTTGCTTCTGGAATTTGTTACAAAATTCAATTGCAGATGAGCTTTTATGTACTGTCTTCATAAACACATCTTGCAGCTCAATAAGCTCTGTTTCTATTGAAGCAACATGCGAGGCACAAGATGCAACAACAGGACATCCATCGTTGATGACATCAGTCACTAAAGGTACAACAACAGGACATCCATCGTTGATGACATCAATCACTAAAGGTGCAACAACAGGACATCCATCGTTGATGACATCAATAACTAAAGATGCAACAACAGGACATCCATCGTTGATGACATCAATCACTAAAGGTGCAACAACAGGACATCCATCGTTGATGACATCAATCACTAAAGGTACAACAACAGGACATCCATCGTTGATGACATCAATAACTAAAGATGCAACAACAGGACATCCATCGTTGATGACATCAATCACTAAAGGTGCAACAACAGGACATCCATCGTTGATGACATCAATAACTAAAGATGCAACAACAGGACATCCATCGTTGATGACATCAATCACTAAAGATGCAACAATAGGACATCCATCGTTGATGACATCAATCACTAAAGGTGCTACAACAGGACATCCATCGTTGATGACATCAATCACTAAAGGTGCAACAACAGGACATCCATCGTTGATGACATCAATAACTAAAGGTGCAACAACAGGACATCCATCGTTGATGACATCAATCACTAAAGGTGCAAAAACAGGACATCCATCGTTGATGACATCAATCACTAAAGCTGCAACAACAGGACATCCATCGTTGATGACATCAATAACTAAAGGTGCAACAACAGGACATCCATCGTTGATGACATCAATAACTAAAGGTGCAATAACAGGACATCCATCGTTGATGACATCAATCACTAAAGGTGCAAAAACAGGACATCCATCGTTGATGACATCAATCACTAAAGCTGCAACAACAGGACATCCATCGTTGATGACATCAATAACTAAAGGTGCAACAACAGGACATCCATCGTTGATGACATCAATTGTGGAGGATGGGCTCTTTCCTACGATATAATAGACTGTTACACTTAGCTTATTGATGAATCCAAGAAGTCGCAGCCATCCCCGACTCCTGCAGAGGAACATCTATGGCCTCACTCTCCACAGAGCTGTAAGATAAACATCAATCTGTGAGTTATTGCCCCAAAGGAGCATATGCCCATCTTCCAATCTTAGATGGACTGAAAGGCGTTTTACTCACTGTTTTGGACTTAAAAGTCCACGCATAACCGCCGTCAATAGGTAAATTTTGATGTTCTTGACTACAAGAACTGCGCAGTCCCCTGTTTGAAAAGAACATAAAATTCATACCTTGCTCGTGTAACTTTGAGCGATGGTGTTGGCTCCACCATATACGGCGGAAATGCTGTCTTGATTGTAGAATGCCGCTGAAGAATCACCGTCTTGTTTCGATGGAATTCACTTGCGATTGTCTCTACATTTGTCTTTTTGCAGTAAGAAGCTGCGCACACTTCTGAATATACTGAAATGTTGATGTTATTCACTAAACGCGCTGGAACAGAGTTCTTATCTTATTTCCCGACGTTAGTGGAGATTAAATTATATTAACGGACGCGTACGACTAATGTCTATGTTGATTTACGTCGCCTCGCGCCGCATGACCCCTAGAGTCGTATGACCCCTACGGAGCCTGTATTCAATCTGCCCCTCGTGCTGCCTTGTGCAGCCTCGTGCCTCGTGCCTCGTGCAGCCACGAGGTGCCTCGTGGTGCTGTGGTCAGCACAATTTGTGACACACTGTTGTCAGTACATCTGGCTTGAATTAAATTGTTTTTCTCAGCCAGACGCGCCTCCTCTGGCCCTTTCCTTAGGGAGGAAAGGGTGAGGGCCCTTAACAAGGGTAGTAAGGGCGCATACCCCCCTCCTTTGGAGAATTTTCTCCACATCAATCACTAAAGATGCAATAACAGGACATCTATCGTTGATGACATCAATCACTAAAGGATTCACAAGAAATTGAAAACATGGCTTTAACATTTTTAGTTTCTCAATCCTGTTCTAAAAAACATTATAAAATGTTTATAAGTTTCCTTCGTATTGTTTCAATATACTCTTTTTAATTTCAACATATGGAAAAGCAGTTATTCTTAATTTAAGGTTGGGAAAGTGGTCCATTTTCTTCGTTGCCAGATTTCTTTGAAAAAACTTTATTTAATTCTTAAAACTAAAAACTGATTGGTCAAGTTGTGTAATAACTTTGTTCCTTGAAGAGCCAGATTTAAATATTGGAGGTGTTGCATTACATCTGTAAATAATATCAGATCCTGTAGCCATTCTTGATCGTCTAGTTGTTGGTATTTCATTCCCTTTTCATTCATGACACAATGATTGATATACAAAGAGCAACAAACTTATTCAAAAGATTGTGACAGTCATCTTACAATACAGAAGAATAAAAGGTCCCTTGTCTTTCTTTTTCCTCAATAAAATTTCTAAATCCACGGTGTGTTTTTTGCACTTGTCAGAATGAAATGAGCAATTTCTAAAACGCAATTTATGACATTGTTGAGCTTGAAGTGATTAATTACTAAATGCTCAAGACGGATGATACAGAGGATATAGAGACATTCAGGATAGTTGAGATCATGTGACAATTGCCCAGCTAGGTCAGTATTTTGACCTACCACAGCAGTTGCAATACTAACAAGTTTATGCAATGGTAGTTGATCATTTAATAAACGCTTTGTTAATTGCATTTTTGATGTTAATGTCTTTTGTGATTTCCTTTAAGCTTATCAGGTCTAAGAATTCTTCTTTTACTATTCCATCGTTTGTAACATAGCTAACAAATATAGCCAGCTGAGGGATATATTGAATATGTGTAGGTTCATCCAATGCAAAGGTGAAAGCTACGCAGCTCTTCAGATCACTCTGCATTGACCGTACGAGTGTAGAACTATTTTCAGAGATACGTCTCTCAGTAGTGCGGCGGGAGATTGGTAATTGTTCTATTTCCTGTTTAAGTTTTGAGTTCTCTGGAGTGAGAATTGCAGTCACATCACAAACATTCTTTTTTACAAATCTTCCATCACTTCCAGCAATATTCCAAGCTATAACAAAACTAGTTTCAGTAGCCAAATCACTTTAGTTACTTTGGGAAAATAGGCTATTTTGTTGAGCGACTAAATTAGACCTAACATATGTAAGACGCACTTAAACGAACATTAAGTTGATTTAACCAAAGATAACCAAATAAAGTCAAACACTGAGACATTCTCCAATTATTACACAGAAGCCAATTTGTTTAGTAAAATTAGCACATGATAAATTGTTTCCTTTATGGAAAACACATCAACAGTAAAAGTTTGAAGTTAACCACAAGATGCATTTTCCAGTTATTGCTTAGAATCCAACAAAATTTTGGGTTGTACAGCCAGAACTCATGAAACGGTCCATACATTTTATACAACACATCAGCATTGAAGACTGATACCGTTCACAATTGTGGAGGAACTGGTTAGATAAGTACACTTTTCTGGATGGTAATAAACACATAATAACAAACAACACTTATCTTTAACAGCGTGATATCCAGGAGCTGCTGCCTGGAAACGCCTGATATCCAGCAGCCGCTGCCTGGAAACGCCTTCGGGTTGTTGTAGCAGTGTCCACATAGGCTGTTGAGTAGTGACTTAGACATTACAATTTGCCCCAAAGGAACTTATATCCAGCCTTTCACAATTATCTGAAATGCGTAGTGGTACTCACTGGGTTTTTGTGGATGGTTTGCCATTAACGGTCTCTAAGAGATGCAATATTCTTCTCACATTAATCTAAATACTGCAGTGTCTAGAAGACACCATGCCCAGCCCTTCTAGGGCATGGTAGGTGCCTGAGCCAGAGCTTGATATCACCTGCAGCTCACAAGACTGCCATTCCCATTAGCCCCCCTGGGGCGGGAAAGATGGCAGACCAGAGAGGCCTATCTTCTCCCTACGAGCCCCATACGGCCCGGGGGAGAGTACCAGTGAATCCAGAAGAACTGCAGTGTCTTGGGGAAAATTAAAGGGGAATAAAACCTGCCTGACTCATAGCTGGAGTTCTGTGTCATTGATGTTGACATGAGACTGATTTCTTTGTCTTGATAGAAGACTGACAAAGTGTCTCGGGGAAGGTTGCACTAATGTTCGCCAGAAACGTCGGGAATGTTCGTTGCAATCACTCGCAATACAGGTTGCACACTAGTCATTCAGGACCATCATTTGTTCATAGTTCCGTGGAATTATCCACAGCAGGGAGAACACGGAGACGCAATAAACACTACATGATTAATTCTACCGCGAATTTCCTGACGCGTATGAGGGAACTAGTATAACTTTCTTAGTTTCCTGAGATTGTCAGGATGAACAAGAGTCAAGAACACACTGGTCACTACCGTCTCTTCGTTCTTTAACGATGAGGCGTTAATGTCCTCATGACTCACACGTCTCGTCCGTTCCATGAAGCAATCTGAGCCCTCGCCGCCCTCGTTCACCCTCGCCGCCCTCGTTCACCCTCGCCGCCCTCGTTCACCCTCGCCGCCTGCAGGACAGCAAAACTAATAGGAACTATGTTGGTCTTAAAATGGATCAGCCATTAAATAAGACGTGAATCGAAAATCATTTAACGTGATTTAACGGGAATAAGAGTTTCACAGTATTTAATATATAAAACATTTGTACATAAAAAGCTGTACCTACATAAATAATTTTCACTCTCCAGTGCTGTCCATTTCTTGGTATCTTTTTTGAACCTTCGAGTCTATGCTACTGAGTGTCGTGGGAGTTATCCCAGGTATCCCAGGTATCCCAGGAGGATGGTAAAGAGTTCAACAACTTTGGTCATTTGAACATGCCAATTGCGCCAAGAATTTGGTTATAGGGCATGTGAACATGACAGTTGTTCGAAGAATTTGTTTCTCATTACCGTAAACAAGTGTTGAAAAATTTGAAACCGATTGGATGAGGCGTTGTCGAGTTAAGAGCGAAATAAAATTAAAAATTTGGAGAAAGAAAAATTTGGGCGAGCACTTAATATTGCCCCTTGAGTGATACTTAATAATTTAAAAGCTGAGTATTTGTTGTTTTAACACAAAATAGAATATAACAATTGACCATCTTAGCCTCTTCAGTAATATATGCGCGTCCTCCCTCGTTAAAATAATGGTCTGATATTAATAATAATAATAATAATAATAATAATAATAATAATAATAATAATAATAATAATAATAATAATAATAATAATAATAATAATAATAATAATGATGATGATGATGATGATGATGATGATGATGATGATGATGATGATGATGATGATGATGATGATGATGATGATGATGATGATGATGATGATGATGATGATGATGATGATGATAATAATAATAATAATAATAATAATAATAATAATAATAATAATAATAATAAAAGAAAAGAAATCAGTTCAGTTCATCACGTTACACTGAGACAACACCAAAAATTTAGAGTGTTGTAAATAATAGCATGGATATATATGCATATGCATACTCGCGAATGGATGTATATTTTCCAATTCGTTGATAAATACTCGCGAATTAGAGTTGATGTCGGGCTTGTTTAAATTTATGCATAGTCTGCGGTTACTATGAGCCGCACTGGAATATACAAATATATTCCATGAAATATTTACGCCCCCCCTCTCCTCTCTCTCTCTCTCTCTCTCTCTCTCTTCTCTCTCTTCTCTCTCTCTCTCTCTCTCTTTTACATAGGGTTTTTACAAGATTAGGTTTAGAGTTCCTAACTTTATTTACAAGCTAAGAGCTGTTACCTGCATCAGCTCATTTGAAAGCCTTTTTATTAAGAGATATACAGACAGGAAACAGGATGAAGTTGGAGCCATCTGAGGGCCAGCGATTTCATTTGGTCATCTGACTTTATTTCGCTGATGTTGTTATACTGTACGAACATGTTCCAGACTCGAGTCATCCTAGGAATAAATGATCTCAGATGAAGTGATGTTCTGAAGAAAGGTACAGTTAGAGTGTAGTTGCTCTTCGCTGCCCGTCTTGTTGTGTAACAGCTCACTTCTCGCTGTCCTAGGAGTGGAGCCAAGTGTGATACTTTGACGATATTGGCCTTGTACATAACAGTAAGATCACCAACATGCCTCCAATGTTTATAGATGAGGCGCAGCACCTAGCAAGCCTGATACTTCTAACCTTTGCAGTAACAATTATGACTCAAGCTATCTGTTTAACTTATTACATGATAGCCATTCCTCAATATTCAAAACTGGGTTTAATTAAATATTCACTATCAATTGCAGAATATTCCAGTACGTCAGTAGGCGCTAAGTTACCCCCGAGGACGAGCACAGCTCTGTACAAAAAAATAAAATTGTCACTTTACTAATGTACCAGTAATTACACTTTACCTCAGGGATCATGGCCCAATGATTTTTATGGGAGAACATTAATGTCTGAGCACACGAGGCACAGCGTCTGATGCGTTCGTTTTCACTTGATATAACTCTCATCCACCAATAACCACTACGTATAATCTTCACGAGTGTCTCTCGTGGACGTGATATTGGCCAAGTCTCAGCAGTTCAAGGTTGATACATCATAGGAAATAACTGCTCTAACGAGCCCACCATCTTGTTCCTCCTCTTCCAATATGACCTCTTTCTTTCCTGCTTTAAAGTGCTTCACTTATATAGCGGTTATTTTTATTATTATTATTATAGTAGTAGTAGTAGTAGTAGTATAGTAGTAGTAGTAGTATTGGTTGTAGTAGTAGTAATAGTCGTACTGTTGTTTTTCCTGTAGTTATATTATTGTTATATTCATGTGGGGGAAGATGGCGCTAAACCCATAGGGGTTATTCAGGGCCTCGGGAAAATAACTGACGTACCGTGTACAGTGTTTGTGTATGTCTATCCGTGTACACCAGTGTCGCAAACTGATAAGCAACGTTATGCGAGGAATTCCAGTCCCGTATTAAATTCTTGATTTCCTGCAAGGGAGAAACTCCTGAGTCTTAATTTCGTGTCGTTAACGCACCCCTTGCTCTTGCATCTGCCGTTGCATTACCCCTGATCTAAACATGGCAAGTAATCCGCTCCATTATCTCACTATGTTCCACTATTCTCCCGATACTCTCTCTAATAACTAATGTGTAGGATGATGCTTACACATCCAGTTAACAAGTCCCTGCAGCACACTGGTGGAGTCACAGGTGGAGTCACTGGTGGAGTCACAGGTGGAGTCACTGGTGGAGTCACTGGTGGAGTCACTGGTGGAGTCACTGGTGGAGTCACTGGTGGAGTCACTGGTGGAGTCACAGGTGGAGTCACTGGTGGAGTCACAGGTGGAGTCACGGTGGAGTCACGGTGGAGCCGGTGCGAGTCAGGTGGAGTCACGGTGGAGTCACGGTGGAGTCACTGGTGGAGTCACAGGTGGAGTCACTGGTGGAGTCACAGGTGGAGTCACTGGTGGAGTCACTGGTGGAGTCACTGGTGGAGTCACGGTGGAGTCACAGGTGGAGTCACTGGTGGAGTCACAGGTGGAGTCGGTGGAGTCACTGGTGGAGTCACTGGTGGAGTCACAGGTGGAGTCACTGGTGGAGTCACAGGTGGAGTCACTGGTGGAGTCACAGGTGGAGTCACAGGTGGAGTCACAGGTGGAGTCACAGGTGGAGTCACTGGTGGAGTCACAGGTGGAGTCACAGGTGGAGTCACAGGTGGAGTCACAGGTGGAGTCACAGGTGGAGTCACAGGTGGAGTCACTGGTGGAGTCACAGGTGGAGTCACAGGTGGAGTCACAGGTGGAGTCACTGTGGGTGGAGTCACTGGTGGAGTCACAGGTGGAGTCACAGGTGGAGTCACTGGTGGAGTCACAGGTGGAGTCACAGGTGGAGTCACTGGTGGAGTCACTGGTGGAGTCACTGGTGGAGTCACAGGTGGAGTCACTGGTGGAGTCACAGGTGGAGTCACTGGTGGAGTCACTGGTGGAGTCACTGGTGGAGTCACTGGTGGAGTCACAGGTGGAGTCACTGGTGGAGTCACTGGTGGAGTCACGGTGGACACTGGTGGAGTCACTGGTGGAGTCACGGTGGAGTCACAGTGGAGTCACTGGTGGAGTCACGGTGGAGTCACTGGTGGAGTCCGGAGTCATGGTGAGTCAGGTGGACACTGGTGGAGTCACTGGTGGAGTCACTGGTGGAGTCACTGGTGGAGTCACGGTGGAGTCACTGGTGGAGTCACGGTGGAGTCACAGGTGGAGTCACTGGTGGAGTCACTGGTGGAGTCACGGTGGAGTCACTGGTGGAGTCACTGGTGGAGTCACTTAGGGTGGAGTCACTGGTGGAGTCACAGGTGGAGTCACTGGTGGAGTCACAGGTGGAGTCACTGGTGGAGTCACAGGTGGAGTCACTGGTGGAGTCACTGGTGGAGTCACTGGTCAAGTCACAGGTTACATACGGTAGAAAATGCATAAACGCCCAGTTCAATCCACGGAATTCTGTGTCGTAAACCTGCATATTGCAGCGCAAATTTTAACGAAATATTAATGGTCAACAAAGGGCTGGCATTATATATGTACATTACTAAAAAGCATAAAGGTAGTAAAAATAATGAGTGGAGTACAAAAAATAACTTAGTTATTTCTTGCAATGCAAAAAAAAAAACGTAATAGAAAAAAAAGGTTGAACTGTTAAAAATTATTGTTTACATAAGTAGAAATAAAACAATACTGGCACCCGCCCTAAGACTTAGAACTGGCACCCGTCCCCAGTCTAAATACTGGCACCCATCCCCAGTCTAAATAATGGCACCCGTCCCCAGACTAAATTCTGGCACCAGTCCCCAGTCTAAACACTGGCACCCATCCCCAGTCTAAATAATGGCACCCGTCCCCAGACTCAATTCTGGCACCCATTCCCAGAGTAAATACCGGCACCCGTCAAGAGACTCAATACTGGTATCTGTCTCTAGACTAAATAACGGCCCAAGTATACATACCCGCTTCCCAGATGAGGCACCCTGCACAGACTAAGTACAAGCGCCCCTGGACAATCTAAGTACAAGCACCCCTGCACAGACTAAGTACAAGCGCCCCTGCACAGACTAAGTACAAGCACCCCTGCACAGACTAAGTACAAGCACCCCTGCACAGACTAAGTACAAGCACCCCTTCATAAATTAAGTACAAACACCTCTGCACAGAGTAAGTACAGCACCCCCTGCACAGACTAAATACATGTACCCCTGCACAGCATAAGTACAAGCACCCCTGCGCAATCTAAGTACAAGCATCCTTGGACAATCTAAGTACAAGTACCCCTGCACAGACTAAGTACAAGCATCCCTGGAGAATCTATGTACAAGCACCCCTGCACAGACTAAGTACAAGCACCCTTGCACAGACTAAGTACACGCACCCCTGCACAGACTAAGTACAAGCACCACTGCACAGACTAAGTACAAGCACCCCTGCACAGACTAAGTACAAGCACCACTGCACAGACTAAGTACAAGCATCTCTGGAGAATCTATGTACAAGCACCCCTGCACAGACTAAGTACAAGCACCCCTGCACAGACTAAGTACACGCACCCCTGCACAGACTAAGTACAAGCACCACTGCACAGACTAAGTACAAGCACCCCTGCACAGACTAAGTACACGCACCCCTGCACAGACTAAGTACAAGCAACACTGCACAGATTAAGTACAAGCATCCCTGGACAATCTAAGTACAAACACCCACTGCAGAGACTAAGTACAAGCACCGCTGAACAATCTAAGTACAAGCACCTACTGCAGAGACTAAGTACAAGCACTCCTCCCAACACTAAATACTAGCACCCTTCCCACACTAAATACTAGCACCCTTCCCCACACTAAATACTAGCACCCTTCCCCACACTAAATACTAGCACCCTTCCCCACACTAAATACTAGCACCCTTCCCCACACTAAATACTAGCACCCTTCCCCACACTAAATACTAGCACCCTTTCCCAC
>WNWK01033751.1:0-20926 GCA_009830355.1 Cherax destructor | reverse complement strand
TTTAAAAGGGGTTTTGAAAGTACTTCTGGTCTGAAACCAACCAAAATCATCTATACTTCATTCCATATCTTCCATTTTATCAATGATACCAAAAAAAATCTTAGAAAACACCTTAACTTTGCTTTTTTAAACCAAACACTAGTTCAGAACTTTGCTTTTCCCATCATGACTGCACAGGAAGGGTTTTCCCTTTTCCCTACTGTGCACACTCACTGCCAAAACCATTCTTTAAATCAATCCCCAAAATTTCCCGCTCACAGCTTATTTGGGGGGAACTGAGCTTTGATCCCATCACCTGAGTGATGTTGACATCAGACAGACTACATTGGGGAATATGTTAAATTTTACACTCTTATATGGGTGGAATTTGGGGGTTGTAAAAAAACGAGGGGGAGGGGGAGGGTGGAGATGTTCTGTTAAGGGGCAATGTGTGGTGTAAATATTATGCAGAATGGGCAGTTTTTTACTCAATTGATAAAATGAATGGTATACTAAAAATAGAGAAATCAACTCAAATTGAGCAATGGTTTTGGTTTAAAAACTTGACTCAAATTGCGATGTGTAAATTGGGCCCAGACTAAATTTTATGCTTGGAAATTTAAACATTTTCCAATAAATTTTGCTTTTTTGGTATGACTTTCAGAAAAAGATTCTATCATTTCAGATTTTTTAAAAAAAAGCATAAAAAGGTAAAGAAGATGGGAAGGGAAAAAAAAAAAGGACATGAAAAGGGAGACAGGCAGAGGGGGATTTTGGGAAGGAGGAGGAAAAAAAATTAAGTGAGCACATTTGAGCAATCTCTGATTTTGAAAAGGTATTCTGGGAAACGGGTTAGCCGATTATAGTGGGGGGGAAGTAAAATGCCTACACTTTAGAAGATGGATTTGGGATATCTGTTGTTCAGTGACATCTAAACTGTCATTACTGGGCCCCTGCAAAACATGGTAGTGTAAAGGGTGGTGAAAGTTGTTTTTTTTGGGGGAAGGGGGGTTCACCTTTTCCCCGGAAAACAGCCTGCGTTTTAAAAAAAAGATTTAACTCCCAATGAAGTTAGGAATGGGAGCTGTGAAAGGTAAAGGAAAATCTGCAAATTCAGTGCACATTTAGTTTATCACTTTTTTTTTAAATTTAAAATTTTTTGATATATTGTTTTCTTGGGTTTTATCAGTTACCCCTACCTCCTGTTATTATTTAACTCCCTTTTTTAACATACTTTGTTTCACTATCATTATCCTGCCTTCCTAGGACCTTCCAGTTTTTTTCATTTAAATTTTTAGTCCATTCTAAACTGATAGTTCAATAGAAAACCTTGATGTAATGGACTAATGGAGGGACTGTCCAGAATAATAATAATAATTATAAATGAAAGCATTAAAGTATTTAACTGTATACTTAATACAGTACCTGTACTATAGACAATTTACTTTTATACTACAGTGAACATTGAAATTAAGTTGAAAGTACAGTAAACCCCCCGGTGTTGGACGGCCGGAGCTCGGCCAAACCGGTGTTCGACAATTTTTTTTTACAATATTTTTGACTCGGTATTAGGCGGCCCCCGGAAAATTCGGGAGGTCGGATTCCCCCAAGGTAGCAGGTGCGGGAGCGCCCCGGGATCAAGTGAGCCGGGATAAAGGGGGTGTAGCCCGGGGTCAATTTAGAGGGTTCAAACAATCAAAGGGGGTGGGGCGGGATCAGGGAAATTTTTAAAGCAATTTAAAAAACAGGGTCAGGAAGCAACAGGGGGGCCCCAAGAAAGGTTCCCGGGTGCCCAAATGTGGGGGGAAAGAAATGCAGGGAGTGAAACAATGCAGGGAGTGTAGCAGGGGTGCAGGGGGGCAGGGATGCAGGGAGGTAGCAGGGATGCAGGGAGTGTAGCAGGGATGGGGAGTGTAGCAGGATGCAGGGGGTGTAGAGGGGTGCAGGGAGGAGCAGGGAGGGAGTGTAGCAGGGATGCAGGGAGGGGTTTTTTGCAGGGAGTGTAGCAAGGGGTGCAGGGGGTGTAGCAAGGATGCAGGGAGTGTAGCAAGGATGGTGGGGTGAGGGAAGGATGCAGGAGGTAGCAAGGATGAGGGGGGTAGCAAGGGGTGCAGGGAGGGAAACAAGGGGTAGGAGTGAGCAAGGGTGCAGGGAGTGTAGCAAGGATGCAGGGAGGTAGCAAGGATGCAGGGAGTGAGCAAGGATGCAGGGGGTGTAGCAAGGATGCAGGGGGTGGGAGCAAGGATGCAGGGAGGTAGGGGGGCATGCAGGGTGTGTAGTAGGGATGCAGGGAGTGTAAACATTCATGAGGGAGTGTAGCATTCATGCAGGGAGTGTAACATTCATGCGGGGAGTGTAGCATTATGGGGGGAGTGTAGCATTCATGCGGGGAGTGTAACATTCATGCGGGGAGTGTGCATTCAAAAAAAAAGGCCAGAAAAGAAAAGAACTTGGTACCTGCAGTGTTAATGGAAGGGGGACCCCTTCCAAACACTAGCGGGTCCCCCTTTTTCCCTCCCCCCCGTCCTCCACACATCAACAACTCTTCAATAAATGTAAGTGACATGTTATTGTACTATTTATTTCTTTTTTTTTTTATATAAAATTGTTTTTTTTAATGTCAAAAAGCCCAAAAAAATATTTTATTTTAATATTTTTTGGATGGCGGGGACGGTTTAAATTTTTTATTTATTTTTTTTATAAAAAAAATCGGAGCGCCCAAAACCGGTGGTCGACGGGCCCTTTGAGATTGCCGACGAAAACCCGGGGGCTCACTGTAGGATTAGGGGTTTTTGCCCATTTTTAAAAGTCCATTACACAAAAGGGTTTACTGTTCTAGTGTATTCCACCATGTTGACATTCATCCATCTAGGGTTCATATAAACCTTCTCCCATCCACACTTACTTACATTTCAAAAAAAATTTTAAAATATCTACAATGACTAGGTATTACAGTCAAATCTTTTAAATGCAATAAAGATTATATACAAGATGAGACCTTAAAAAAAAAAGAGTATTTATACCACAGGGTCATTGGGATGTCCTTGATTCCATGTTTTATTACCCCTCCCTTTGGGGAAGTTATGGGACCCTTTTGGCCCGGGCCACCACCACCCCGTCAAAATTTAAAATCACAGTAGACCAGGAAAAAATAAGGATTGTACATATTAAAAATAAAAAAGAAAATTGTTAAGAAGCAGAGGAAAAATTTTTACCCTGGAATCTGCAAAATGAACAATTGTATATTCTAAGATTCCCCACACCTTTTGCTGATAAGGCAATTAGGTTTTTTGGGTAATAAAAAAAGAAAAAAGTAGGGGTTTTGTTTTGTTTCCTAATATTTTATTATAATAAAAAGGGAAACACTAAAACCCCCTAGGGTGTTTTTTTTTTTTTTTAACAATCGGAGATTCCCCCCAAGGAGGGTGGCCCGAAAAAAAAAAACTTTCAACATCATTTCCCCATTGTCTTGCAAGAGGGTGATTTACACACAGTTATAAAAATGCAACATTAACACCCCCCCTTCAGAGTGCAGACACTGTCTTCTCCGGACAGTCCAGCCTGGGTTTCCCCTGGGAAACCCCTTAAAATGTTACTTTTCTCCCTCCCCCCAAGTCAGTATTAAAACCATTTGTCTCCATTCACTCCTATCAAATACATCAAATGCTTGCTGGGAACCAAGCCTGACACAAAACCCCTTTACCCCTCCCTCCAACCATTCCAGGCCGACCCCCCACCCCCCCCTTCCCCCCCACTACAGATTCACTCTTTTTTCCCCTTTTACCCTTATCCAAATATGTTCATAATGTTTCATGTAAACAGTCTACACACCCCCCACCTTTCCCAAAACCCCTTTTTCATCTGCTTCCTCCTTTTTTCTTACCTTAATTCTTTCAAAAAAACTACCAAAACTTTACCGGTACACTCAACAGACTTATTCCCCCATAATTTTTTCACCTCTTTTGTCCCCCCGCCTTTTTAAAAAAGGAAAATACATGCTCTCTGCCAATCCCTGGGTACCTTACCCTCTTCCATACATTTATTAAATAATAACCAACCATCCAAAACTATATCCCCACCGTTTTAACATTTCTATCTTTATCCCATCAATCCCAGCTGCCTTCCCCCCCTTTCATTCTCCCCCTGCCTCCAAATTTCCCCCCACACTATCAATGGCTTTCCACACTCCTACAAGATGTTTTCCCCCTTTGCCCTATACACGAAATCACACTTCCCTGTCTTCATCAACATTTAACCCCAAAATATTCCCTCCATTTTCCCCGATATTAACTTCCATTTAATAACTCTCCTCTCCTATTTTTAACTGTAAAACCATTTTTTCCCCACTTCCTCAACTTATTAATCTACCCCAAAAATTTTTTTTATTTTCAAAAAAATTTGTTTATAACATCTCACCCACTCTCTCATTTGTTCTTTTTTTCATTGCTTCCCACTCTCTTTAAACCCCTTTTTTTCTCCAAAACCTTCCCTCCTTGCATCATTCTACTTTGTAAAACCTCTCATATGCTAACTTTTTTTCCCCTTTCTACTCTCTTTACATCATCATTCCACCAATCGCCTTCTTCCCTCCCGCACCCACTCGCCTGTAACCACAAAATTCTGCTGAACACTAACACTACATTATTAAACTACCCCATACATCTTTGACCCCATTCCACACACTCACTAGCCCCTCTTCCCCCAATAGTTATTTATATCTTACCCTAACTGCCTCCTCTTTTAGTTTATAAACCATCACCCCCCTTACTTCTGCTTCTTTTTCCTTGTATCCCATCTCCCATCCCATGTGTTTTAACTAAAAATCCGATATATCTTTGGCCCCCCTATATGCATCCTGAAGTCACTCAACAGTCTTTTTTCTACAAATACGTAGTCCAAAATACTGTCATTCCCCCCATCATATCTTGTATACTTATTTATCCTCTTTTTTAAAATATGTTTTCCTATAACTAACCCCTTTCTATAAAAATTCAATCAAAAGGGGCCCCATTATCATTTACACCTGGCACCCCAAACATACCTACCACACCCTTTTACATTTTCCCTACTTTAGAAGGTCCCCCCCAAATTACTTCACTTGGTTCAAAATTTCCATACATTGCTTAACATCCCCAAAATTCTCTCTCTCCTCACACCCCTCTCTTCTCCAGGTGCATACACGCTTATTATGCCCCATTTTGCATCCACCCTTTTTTTAACCACATAATTTGAATTTACACATATATTTTCCCCTTTTCCCCCTTCCAAAACTGATCCTTAAACATTTTTTCCCCCTTCTTTACTCTAACTCTCTCAGATCCCTGACTTAATCCCATTTATTTTTCCCCCCTGAAAAACCCCCACCCCCCTTTAGATTTTGTTTTGCTTGGGGGTAGGACATCCCAAATTCTTTTCATTCATAACATCAGCAATCATCTTTCTTATCTTGCTACATCCACGCACATTCAAACAACCCCTACATAGTTTTTCTTTTTTTTGTAAATTTTACAGAAGGGGTTACTAGCCCATTGCTCCCCGGGATTTTAGTCCCTATCACACGATGGTTAGGGGGAAAGATTCTTTTCCACTTACCCATGGACAATGAGAAAATAAAAAGAAAAAAAGCAATTAAGAAAAGAAAAAACCTAGATGTGTGTATGTATATATATGCATGTAGCCTGTGTAGGTGACCAAAGTGTAAGTAGAAGTAGCTAGATATACCGATCCAGCGTGTTTTTTTAGACAGAAAAAGACACCAGAATCCACCATCTTAAAAAAGTTTCAGGTTTCTGTTTCACAGTCACCTGGCAGGGGATGTACTCCCGGGGTGGTTCTTTACCAACCTATACCTTAATGGATTATCTAATCTAATTTACTTTTTTTTATGGGAACAAATTTGTTCGGAATGGCATCGAACAGCATTTTCAACAAATTATGGCCGTTAACGGGGGGTCCACTGTACCTGTACCATATAAAATAGCAGATACCCAGCAATGCTGATACTGCAGTACACCCTAATATAAAGTGAAGAATATAAAAAAAATTATGATTAACTCTTTACACAACAAAAGCCTAAAAAATTTACTTAATCATCTCTCAGCTACATTTGAGCACCCTGAGCATCATTTTCAGTCACATGTTTGAAACCAATAATTATCATTGTCGACAATCAATAGGAAATAGTAAAACTCATTCATTTACCTAGGGAGTGGGCCTGTTTGGATGGTGAAAAAGGGGGGGCAGACTCATTCTCTCTTTGTGGCCTATGCAGCCCCCCCACTAAATTTTAACCCACTAGAATTTAGGTGTAGATGCACCTCAAAAGACCTTGGCATCAAAACAGTTCTAGGATCAACTGAAAGGGGCAAGGTGGTTGAAACCTTTAAAAATTTAATAAAAGAAAAATAAACAAGGCCTGCCTTAAAAAAATTTATTGGTTTTGTTTTGTTTGGACTAAAAACATAATGTAGGGTAAAAAAAAAAGCACTGGACATGTGGGTACGCCAAGTTTGTGCTCCAGGAAAATAAGGTTCCCCAAAATCTTCAATAAAATTGGCAAAAGCAAGGTAAACATCCCAAATAATAATAATACAAAATTTTCCTTTTTCTAGGGTACAAAAAAATAAAAAAATTTACAATTGGAAAAGGGTTTCGTTATCGGGGTAAAACTTTTTTTTAACACCAGCTGTCTTCCACCAAGGAAGTGTGATCCAAAAAAAAAACACTTTCAACCATCATCCATTCAATCAGTCTTACCAAAATATACCAACATCACAACTTACATAACATTTTTAACTGCAACACTCACCTCCAGCTAACAGGTTCTCTGAATCCCCTTTAAAAAAGATACCTTCTCACCATCCACCAGCATGTTAAATCCCCACAAAACAAAAAAAACACAGGAGTGTAAATCACCCTGGAACCACAATGGGGAGTACATGGGGAAAGGCAGAAGAGTGTCATTTTTTTAAAGAGGTGTCAGAGTGGGTGCCTGTGACAAGCGCGGCCCACAGGGGTCAGTCCTAGTGTCGTGTGGGGTTCTTGAGATGGATTTGGTAATAAACACAAACATAGTTGGTTGGTAACTGGTATATTGGTGAAAGGGGAGCCCAAGAGCCTGTGTGCCTGGCCTGTCTACTCTGCTCTCTGGACTAGAACTGCCGCTCCCGTGAGGGGGGCGCTTATTTCAAAGGTTAAAACTTGACATGGCTTTGGCAGAAAGGATAGTAATGGACAGTGATCACGTGAATGGCTTAACTCAACTAATGGTTGGTAAGTTACAATTACTATACTGAACATAAGTACTACTACTGACATAAGATTTGGGCTTGTATATGTGAATACATGCGGGGGAATAGATCTTTAAAGGGTCCTTGTCTGGGGACAAATGTGAAGTTAATGAGGAGTATTCAGTCGGGGGAGGATAAGGGAAGATTACAGAGGGATCTGGGCAGGGTGCAGGTCTGGTCCCGAACTGGCTCATGGAGTTCAACTCCAAGAGCAAAATCATGAAGATGGGAAGGGGAATGAAGACCCACACACAGTAGTCTAGGGGGGCCCAAAAACTATAAACTCACTCAAAAAAAAGGGTCTTGGAGTGTGTTAAAACCAAGAACTGGGGGACATCCCCAAAAACCGGGAGCACATGGGCAATAGGAACCTTGGGAAAAAATTCTGACATCTCGAAGGGGTCATTCGAACTCTGTACACCATGTAAACCCGGCCCATATTGGAATATGCAGATCCAGTTTGGAACCCCCCACCTGGCCAAGCACGCAGAAAAAACAGAAAGTGCAAAAGGGTTTTCAACGAGACTAGTCCTGGGGCTGAGGGGGGACGCCCCATGAGGAGAGGTTAAGAGAAGTCAACCTAAAAAAACTGGAGGACAGGAGGGACAGGGGGCACATGATAATGACATATAAAATACTGAGAAGAATCGAAAAGGTGGACAGAGGCAGGATGTTCCAGAGCGGATAGAGCAAAAAGGGGGTCACAATTAAGTTGAAGACTCGCATGGTCATAGGGATGTTAGAATTTTCTTCAGCCACAGAGTTGTCTGGAAGGGGAATAGTCTGGAAAGTGAGGTAATGGAGGCAGGCCCTACATAGCTTTAAAAAGGGGTATGATAAAGCTCATAGAGCGGGAAGTGTGGGACCTAGTGGCTACCAGTGAAGAGGCGGGGCCCAGGCACTATGACTCACCCTGTAACCACAATTAGTCGAGTACAATTAGGCAGTACACAAAAACGCATTCACATAACCCTGCTGGATGTTCAAGCCCCTAGAACTCAAATCTCCCCACCCTTTTCTTTAGTAGGATGGTAAAAGCAACACCTAGGGGGTACTACTGTCCCACACTGAGTGGGGGAAATCTTTAAATTCTTTAAAAATGGATATTTTATATCTTTTTCTGTCTCAAACAAAGATGACTAGGTTCAAAAAACAACCCTAACCAATTTTCCGGGAAATCCAAAAAGGACCTTCAGGAATCTCAACAGTCATTTTGGATGCTTTATACAATGTGGACCCAAACTTGGAGTATGCAGCACCAATATAAATCCACACCTGAGCTCGAAGGGGGGCTAAAGGAAGTGAATCTAACAACCCCAGGAAATAGAAGGACCAGGGGAAAACATGCTAACAAAAATACTCAGAGGACTTGATAGGGCAAGGGGAAAAGGCTGTTTGAGAGGCAGGAAATGGGAATCAGGGACAGCTAGAGGTTTACAAATGTCCGAATTTCTCCCGTTTCAGGGTGTGGAAAGGGAATGACCCCAATAAATAAGTGGTGGAGGCAGACTCCACAAAATTTTTTAGAATAGGAGTAGGGCCCACAGGGATAGGGAAAGTGAATTGAAAACAGAAAATTGGGGAGGTGGGGGTTTGGAGCTGACCTCCCCCTACAACCACATACGAGAAAGGTATATCTTGTACTACTACTACAGCAAACCTCGGTTTTCATATGCCCCAGTTTGTATGTAAAACTATAGTTATTTATTTTTTTTTATTAAACACAGGCCGTTTCCCACCAAGGCAGGGTGGCCAAAAAAAAAACTTTTAACATCATTCACTCCATCACTGTCTTGCCAGAGGCATGTTACACTACAGTTATAAAACTGCAACATTTAACATCCCTCCTTCAGAGTGCAGGTACTGTCTTCCCATCCCCAGGGCTCAAACCGGGCCTCCCGGGTTTTCCTGAACCCCTTCAAAAATTTTACTTTCTTCCATCCAACAGCATGTCAAGTGTTAAAAACCACTTGTCTCCATTCATTCCCATCAAATACGCTCAAAGTTTCCAAACAAGCCCCCCGCACAAACCTCCTTTACCCCTCCCTTCAACCTTTCCTAGGCCAACCCCTACCCCCCCTTCCCCCCACTACAAATTTTTACACTCGGGCATTCTACTTTGTTCCATCCCTCTACATGTCCAAACCACCTCAACAACCACTATCCGCCCTCTGGATAATAGTCGGTAATCCCCCACCCCCTCCCAATTTCCACACCAATTTGGGGCATTATATTCACACCATACATTGATCTCAGACATAACATTTCCATTGCCTCCAGCCTTCTCCTTGTTGCAACATTCACCACCCATGCTTCACATCCATAAAAGAGTGTTGGTATAACTATCTCTCATACATTCCCTTTTTTGTTTCCCAAAGACAAAATTATTCATCTCCAAGTGCACCACCTACCCTTTTACCCTCAACAATTCTATGATTCACCTCATCTTTCATAGACCCATATGCTGACACATCCACCCAAAATTTTAAATACATTCACCTCCTCCATACTCTCCCTCCAATCTATATCCAATCTTTTATCACCTAATCTTTTGTTATCCCTCACCTTATTTTTTCTATATTCACTTTTAATTTCCTTATATACCCTACCAAACTCATCCACCAACCTCTGCAATTTTCTTCAGAATCCCCCAAAAAGCACAGTGTCACAGCAAAAGCAGCTGAAACTCCCACTTTGTTTAGATTCTTTATTTTTTAACCCCTTTTGGGGGTTTTGGTCGTACTAGACGTCTTCGCACGGGGTTTTTGACGTTAGTACTCTAAATTCTAGCGCCCTCAAATCAAGCAGAAACAGGCTGTTGGGCCCTAGATGTGATAGAAGGGGCTGTGCGGTCAGTGCGGTATAAAAATTCCTGCACCACACAGTGCATAATGGGGAAAAAAACTGCCCGTGTTTTTGGTTTAAAACAGCTACTTTGCACTTTTTCTATGGTATTTATTGTTGTATTCTGTTTCTTGTTCTTATTTGATAGAATGGAAGATATATTACAGAAATAGAGATGATTTTGATTGGGTTTTACAATAACAAGTACCTTGAAATTGAGCTCAAAATAAAAATGTTCGATTTTTGACGATGTTCAAGAGTAAACAAATCACACCATGGCCCAATACACATCAACTGGCAGTCTAATATTCATGCACAAGGCTCTGATATTATTTATACCTTTTTTACAATGATGCAGTTGTTACAAAAATAAATCTTCTTTTTTTTTGTGAAAATAAAAATTCAAAATGGAAAGCAAAAGTAATGTAAGAGGGGCCGGGAGACGAACTAATGAACAGAGAAGATGTTATTTTAGTGCCGGGAAATTTCTGTCTTGTTTATTATAAGTCCTTTTTTGAAATTGGCATCGTTTGAAATTTTTGGGAAATTGGCCAAATTGCCATTTTCTGAAAACTATTTTGGGTAGTTAAAATTTGGGAAATAGGGTTTCGTGTACTAACGATATAACAAATGGAGTTCAGCGAAATAGCATAATTGTAGAACTGAAATTTTGAAAGGGGCCAAAAAGGGTCGGGGGCATACCCCGGAGGGTAAGTGTCATGGCTACCCTAATTTGGAAAGCATAATTCCTTTAGTTTTCGATAAAATTTCAAAATTTTTGTGGCGTTATGATGGAAAAGATTCTCTATCATTCCATAAAAAAAAATTTTTTTTTTTTTTTTAAAATTTGGGGACCAAAACAGTTTCAGAGCCCCCCTTACCCCCGGGTTAACCCCACCCCTTTGCCAAGCCCCCGGATTCATTTTTTTTCCCCCGCTATAAATATTTTGAACAACCATGGTGAAAACCACATCCTTGTCTGGCTTATTTTTACGGGGAAATAATCCCCTTCTCCTACAACTCAAACCTGACCTCATATCCTTGTATAAACTCTTCACTGCTTTCAATAACCTAACCCTATTCCATACATGCAACATCTGCCCATTTTTTTCTCTTAAAAAGTATTTTTTTTAATATTTTCCCTAAAAATTTAAAAACCAATTAATCCATTCCAGACACCCAAAAAAATTAAAAAAAATAATTTTTTGGGGGAAAAATATAGTTTTCATTTCAAACTGGGGGATATGAAAACCGAGGTTCCCCTGTACTACTTACAACGTTCATTTCCCCTATGCAGCTGTGTTGTATGTTTAAAAACTCATCAGGTTTTCCAATTAATAACTTTTATTTATTCCCTTTTTAATATCCATGAGACAGTGGAGAAGAATCCTTCCTCCATGCCATATGTATCATAAATAATAGAAATGTAAGGAGCAAAGGCTAGTAACCCTTTCTGCAAAATTACTAAATTGAAGGAAAATTTCCCTTTTGATAATCAGAGGCAGCATTCAAAAGTTTTTTACAATAAGTTAAATTCATGGTAAGTGCTAAACCCTGAGAATATCTTAAAAAATACCAATTTGAAATATGTGTTGTATTCTTTTTTTTTTTTTGAAAAAAAAAAACTCCCCCATACTATGTGGGAATGACACTTCAGGTAACCTTGAACTACTTTCCCCACCCCATAAATCAAATCATGATTTAATTGTTATTTACCACCAGCTTTCTCAGCAATCATTTTTTTAGCATTGTCTATCTGCTCGGGAGTACCACGGATAATAAAAGTTTTTCATTGGGGTTGTTTGGGAGGCCCCGATCTATTCCAATGGGCACCAGTTGTTGGTTAATATTCGATGGTTTCCCCCCTTTAAAAAGTAATTCCCATTAAAAACAATGAATAAGAAAAAACTCAATTTTATTTTCCAATATACTGACTTTTTTTAAATTGAACATAAAGAATCAAGACTACAATTCGGGCCTTAATTCAGGGAATATTTCCCTTTTTCCAATTACAAGCCCAAATTTGTTGGCGGGAACATTAAAAAAGGGCCCTCTATTTTGTCATTTGGACCACCACGACCACCACCACCACCACCTCCACCGCCGCCCCGCCCCCCCCTTGGTCCTCCCATAGACCCGACCCACTGAAATATTTATGAATCTCCTTTTTGCTTATCAATCAACGGTAAACAAACATTAATGAGATATAAATCTGTTGCATTTAAAAAAACTGGGTTGAAAAAACAGAATTGGCCTAAACACAGTGAAACTACACTAACTTCAGCCCACAGCTCAGAATTTCAAAAGTTCAGGGTTCACTATAAACATGAAGATTTAGTTGCTAATAATGAACCCAAAAAAAATGTATTTTACATTAAATTTTTAAGTAAAACTGGCATATGGAAAAATTTAAAAGAATGCATTATACAATGATTCTAAAGTGTTATCTGGTATGTATAAAAAGGGGGACCTAAGGTGAAGAAACAGTGAACCTGAAGACTGGCTTTTTAAAAAATAACATGAACAGAATAGGGTTTTCTTATGTTGTTCTGACTTAACTTATCACCTTACATTGCCATTATAGAACCAATTACTTTCACTGATCTGGGTTACGAGCTTTTCAAATATTCAAATGTTTATATGTAAATATTTTTTTCAGTTTTTTCACAAAATGCATCAATATTTATTGAAGGGGCAAAATATGGCCAGTGAGCCAAATCTGGCCAGCTATTGCATGATCAATAGGAAAAATTTAATTAAGAAGCTGGGCCCCCAAAAAAAAAAAAAATTTACACCACCTCATTAAGGAAGGATAAACAACTTCTCAAAATAAGATTACAAGCCAGAGATCAATTTTTTCCTATTATGTTGATGTACAGTACTTAAAGTTCTAATTAGGTTGCACACTAATGTCTATTTTTTGCTGGTTGTAGTATTAAATTTGTATTTGTAGTATTTTTAGTAGTAATAATAAGAGAGAAATCTAAGTGATGTATTTATAAAGAATCTGTTACCAAAATTTAAAAAATGTCCTAATATTTTTAAAAGGGGTTTAAATTTTTTTATGAGGATAGTGAGGCTCAGAGTATATACAAGAGGGGGGGATTATTATCCAGTAAAAGTAGGCCTTTGACAGGAATGAGTGATGTCACCATGGTTGTTTAACATTTATAGATAGAGATATGAAAGAAGTGAATGCCAAGGTGTTGGGGCGAGGTGGCAGATTAAAAAATGAAGAATTTAATATATATTGAGCAATTTTACAAATTGCAAAGGATAGTGGACAAATTTGGGTCACTAAAAATAGGGAAAATTAAAAAATGAAACACCTAAAGGTGATGAAGGTAACAGAAAATTTAGGAGTAAAAATTTAAAAGATTAGAAAAGGAGTGGTTTTTGGAAATGGGTCTAGAAAATTAAGTTTATAGAATCGGGGAAAAGGTGCGCAGAGCACCAAGGTATATGTGGAGACAAAGAACAACATCCATTGAGGCAAAATAGGGGAAAAATAAGAGTAATGGTACCAACACACTTGGGTGTGAAGCAGGGTTTCAAACTTTTTAGCAAAGGGGGCTGAAACAGGGGGATATTGGGCTAGGGTAGGGGGTGAATACAGTGGTACCCCGACTTACGATATTTTTTCATTTCAGAATGTGTTCAAGTGCCATTACCAAACGAATTTATCTCCATAAGAAATGATGTAAAATAGACTAGTCCTTTTGACCCCCCAAAAATTTCACTTACAAAACATTTAAAAATAAACTTACATAAAAGGGTGGTTTGGGGCCAACGTAAGTCAGGTACCACTGTATTATGCAGAAAATTCGAGTATGGAGATTAGAACAGTATTAACAAGAGGTGAGGAAGGATTATTGGGTATATTGACATTTAGAGGACATAAAAATAAAATGACGGGGGTGGTGTAAAAATCTGTAAGAAAAAAGGGGGAGAAAAGGTTACTTAGGGTTGGAGGGAATTTAAAGGTTTGGGCGTAAAGGGGGACGGACACCCAAACAAGCATAGGGAGCATGTTCAATAAAAGCAAGTGGAGGAAAGTATTTTTTATGATTTGATATATATACAGGAGTGTGAGTAATAAATGAAGGGATTCAGGAAAAACGGTTATTGGGACTAACTTTAGGAGGTAGGAAGACAGTGCCTGCACTGGGAGGGGTGGAGATATTGCAGTTTTGGGGTTTGACAAAGACAATGATGAAAAAGTGATGGGGGTTTTTTGTGTCACCCCACCTTGGGTGGGGGGTGGTGTGATTTTCTTTTCACAAACACAAGACGGCAAAAATTTTGTATCTACATCTATGTAAGTGTGCGGCAAAAAAAAAATGTGGAAAGACTGGCCATGAACCATAGATTTGATAGAGATTTTTCAAGGTATAAAATAAACTTTTTTCTTAAGTTAATTTTTTTCAAACACATTAATACTTTTGAATGCTCAATTTTTAAACCCTTTTTACGTTTTGGGCGTATATATAGTTACGGAAATGTTTTAAATTTTTATACTCAAAATTCTTTCGGCTTCAAATCAAGGGGGGAAAGTGGTAGGCCCACATATGAGAGAATGGGCTTTGGGGGCAGGGGCACTGTATAAATAAATCCTGCAGAACATGCTGAGAAAAAAAAAAAAACAGTGTTTTTGGATTAAAACGCAGACTTTTAGGTGTATTTTCAAAAGTATTTATGGTTGTATTCTCTTTTTTTGTGGTCTATTTGATAGAATGGAAAAATATTACAGAAATATAGATGATTTTAATTTGTTTCATGATGAAAATAACCTAAATTGAACTCATAGTGGAAAAGTTTGATTTTTTCCAATTTCAAGATTACATACACAAATCATATGGTCCAATACACATCAACTGGTAGTCTAATATTCACAAAAGTGCCCGATTTTTTTTTAATTTTTCAATAATGCAGTGTCTGCAAAAGGAAAAAAAATTTTTTTGTGTGAATAAAAAAAAAAAAAGCAAGAGTAATATAAGGGGGCCTAAAGACATGACTAAAGAACAGAAGACTTATTTTAGTGCCGGGAATGTCTGCATTGTTTATTCTGGACCATATTTTGAAATTAATTTTTTTTATTTTGCATGAAACCAAATTGCCAATTTCTGAACTTTATTGGGTAGTTGAAATCAAAATTGGTGGTTTCTTGTACTCAATCGATAGAACAAATGAAGTTCAAAGAAACAGCTATACTTTCCTGTAAAATGGAACTGGCCGAAAAAGGGCCCAAAAGTCGGCGAAATCCCGATGCGATTTTCACCGATATCATTAACTTTGCGGGCGTAATTCCTTAAGTTTTCCATCAAATTTCGTACTTTTGGTGTCATTACCATCAGAAAAGAATTTATCATTTCATAAAAAAAAATAATTTATTTATTTTTCTAAAATTTTTGACATAGAATAGTTTCAGAATGGGGCCTCCGACAGTCAAAGGGTTGCTGTAGTTCTAAAAATGTTAGGGTGAAAACCGGGGAAGATAATAAACCTAAAATTGAAGATAGTTAGCAAAAATCACTTAAAGTGACTTGTAAAGGAATTTACTGGGGACCCATCTCCAACAAAGTAAAGCAACCCATCCCCCCAAAATTGTCTTGCCAAGTGTTGACATCAAATAAAATGACCCATGTTGCACATCCCCCACCCCCTTCAGAGAGCAGGTGCCTCCCCCCCCCGGGGATAATGTTTACCTAAAACCCTGACACGCATAAATGTTCCTTTGCTTCCACTCCAACAATGTCCATTAAAAACTTGTCTCCACTCACCCCTTTTAACCCCCCTCACACAAGCCTGCGGGATGCTCCCCGACTACAACTCAACATTTTTAAAAACAAATTGTGGCATGCAAAGAGTATGTCACACTCCCTTAGGCTGCCCCCCAAACCCAGCTAACTGGGTGCTAAGGGTTTAATGATTGATGGGGTCCAGTTTAAATCAGTCCCTTTGGCCCTTAAATCAAAGCAAGCCCCCAAATCTGAAAATGGGGGCACTTGTGGAAACCAAACTTTGCCTACTTGCGGGATGAGAAAGGGGCCTCTTTCTGGTTTTGCTTTGCCATCTGTCACCGTTGTGTACATTTATTCATTGCACATTTTTAATAGTACATATTATACAGGGTCCCTCTTTTTCGTGTTTAATCCGCCCAGGGGGGCACTAAAACTGAAACCGAAAACTGAAACCTTTTTCCCCATAAGAAAAAATAAAATTTAAATTAACCCGTTCCAGAAACCCAGAAGTTTAAAAAAAATTTGGGGGCCTTAAAGAAGATTTACATGCACAAATGAATGAAATGAATGTGGCACTTATTACTGAAGACTGATGTTTGGATGGAAGAGAGAGGGGGGGGAGAGGGTAGAGTCCCAAATTTTTTGGGGGGGGCCCCCTCCATAAGGACTCTAGGTCCCCAAGCCCCATCGGGGGTCTTTTCCCTTTTTTTTTGTCTTTTAACCCCATAGACCGCTTGAGAGTCACTGCACACCTGTGGCACTAAATATCTCTCCAGAGAGCTCTGTTCTGGCATTTTTTAAAATGTCCCAAAAAGGGAAAACAGAGTCATTGAACATTTGATGAGAGGGTTCCAACATCTTTGTCGGGTGATGTTCCTCCACAAATGATTGCACCCTACTCCACATTGCACAAATCTCCTTAATCTCTGGGAAAGGCCCCCTTCCTTCCTCCACTAAAATTTCAGATCTGTTTTGTTGTTGTTGAGCTCAACCTTGCAGCCCTTTATGGTTAGATCTTCAGTGGTCCTCCACCCAAATCTTCCCATCCTCTCCATTCCCTCCAACCCTAAGTCCCCAACCACAATATTTTCCCCAACTTCCATAGGGTCCTAGGGTTCTTCAAACCCTTCAAAATCCCTATCTGGGACACAACTGGCCACAACTTTCTAAGCAGAGTTCATCGTCCTGGGGGTCACTCCCCCCAAGCTTTTCTATAAGGCCTATGCAATGGAAGATATCATGACCCTTCCAGAACTCTTTTAGGGGAATTTTGTCATTGGTCACATCAAAACACCTTTTAAACACTGCGGGGTACAGTTTTAAGTTTGAAATGACCTGCTGGGCCATGGGCTGGAGGAGGGAGGGTGTTAGGAGGCAAAAACTTCACTTTTACAAATCTGAAATCCTTAGACATTTGGTCGTCCAAGTCTTGAGGATGACCAGACTTTCCCATTACCAGGAGGCACTTATGGCTTTTTTCTCCCAAAAAATTTTCTTCACACTGGGGCCAAACACTTGATTAAACCATTCCAGGAAAATTTCCCCAGTGACCCATGCCTTAGCATTAGATTCAAAACACACAATTTACTCTTGTCAACACTGTAGTCCCCGCAGGGGGTTTCAGAGTGATACAAAATAAAGGCTTCACTTTAAAAACCCCCCAGCGTTTCCACCCATTGGTTTGCTTTTAGGCTTGTGTCCCCGCATTTCCTTTTCCTCCTGCGTGGTCCTCCTTGGGATTTTCTTCCCAAAAAAGGCCTGTTTTCCCCAATTAAACACTTGTTGGGGTTGAAATTTTCAGCCTCTCATATTTTTTTAAAGTCGCGCACAAATTTTCAGCCCCATCTTTTTCTGAACTGGCACCCCCACCATGCCTTTCAACACTTGTGTATGCCAGTTCGCCCTTAAATTTTTTTGAACCAGCCTTTGCTGGCCTTAAATTCATCAACATCAAATCACTGGTTCCAGGCATTTTCGAAAGATCGGCATGCAACTGCCTTGCTTTTTCACGTTTATGGATTGCACAATATATCACCCGCAGCAGTTTTTTGGGTTTTTCCACAGCAACAACAATTTCTCCATATTTTCTATTGTTTGTGATCTCGTTTGGTTATTGTATTCACCCCTTTCGCAACATTAGCTTCAGTGATTGCTTTTTTTTATACACTGGGAAACCATGGTTGTTGGGGCTTTCTTGTATATCCTGGGAGCTCAGCAATACATACACCACTATCATATTTTTTTTTTTATTTCTTTCTTCAGTTCTACTTTCCCCACTTTTTTTACCAAAGAAGTGACACTAGGAGCTTTCTTTGGGTTAGCTTTTTTAGTAGTCCCCACAAAAACAACCCAAAACAATGAATTGTTAATAAATATTTTTATAAACTCCTGGGGTGATGTTCACTCAAGCGTAAACAATGCTAGACTGCGTGGCAATGTGCGTGGTGGTGGCCTACACCCTTTTTGTATGTGCGCGGCACTGGTGAATTTCCCGACCGACACAAAACGGAGGAACACACGAAAACAGAGGGAAATTTTTCCCCGAAAACTACACAAAACTGAAATAAAAAAACAGAGATACACAAAAACCGAGAGACCACTGTATAGCGGGTGAAGGCAAATATACATTATAGTCTACTGCTGAGTTTTTTTTTGCTCCATATTCCCATTATGACCAGATCTCACAGGCCATTCATTATCAGTGTTTGAAAACAAGTCACAAAGAGCAGGCAATCTTGAAAGCTGTCCATTTTTTTTTTTTTTTTATGCCACCTTCCACACAGCTAAAACTAACACTTCCATGTACGTACCACAAAAGTAGGTCCTTCACAAATGAAAGTAAAACGGGAAAAAAAATGTGAAGTGTTCCCTAAACCTACTGTTTTTTCCCCTAGACACCCCACATTGTAAAAAAAAATGAACTCCCGAAAAAAAATTTTCCATATCTATTGCACAGTATGCAGACAATTTCATCTTTTACTTTCCTAACTACCCTTTCTGCTATTTCCTAACCTACCTCCCAAATTTATTAACATTCTCTCCCTTTCCCCAAAACCCCCTCCTCAGGGAAAACCTCAGGGGTACAGATTGGAGACGTGTCTGATTGTAGTACTGTCAATTTGCAGTCTGTGGAATAAAGAGGGATCTGGGTATCGGGAATTCTTATTTTTTTCCAATTTTAAAACAAACCAAACTATTAAATCCTGCATTTTTTTTAGTCATAATTCTATAAGTCAGAAAATGCTGATAAGCAGAGACGGGTCCCATCCAATGTTTTCCTCAAATTTATTTTTGCAGTTGTTTGTGGGGTTTCCTAAACTACTACTAAAATGTTTTCTGTGACACCGAAAAGGAGCATATGACTGGTATTTTTGCTTCTTGGGATTCCCATTAGTCCTTATTTGTATGACCCACATGGTTCCACAAATTGAATTAAAACTATTACATTTCCACTTTTACCAATGAACCTAAGATCTCACTGATATGCTCATCCCTTTTTACATCAGGCCTTGTGCTCGAGGAAAAATCCTTACAGAAAGACAATTTCTTATGTAGCCCTAGACTGTTCAATAAACTGCTGGGTTTGTCAAGTGGGAAATCTGTCAAGTTTTCAAGTCTCGATTGAAAGCACATCTTTTTTTTTTCGCTTATGATCTGATTTATCATACTGCCCCTAATAAAAATTTCAATATTTTTTGCTATTGCATTTATAGCTTAGTGAGCAAGAGTTTGTTTTTTTTTGGAAGAACAGGTGGTAAAGAATAAAAAAAAATTGCCCCCCTTTATTTCTGAACCTCCCTCCCCACTTGTTTTTTCATTCCCCCTAACCTCTCCCTCCATCCCTGATGTTATACATGCTCCCCTGCTGTGGATGAAGGAGGCAAGTGTCTGGGGTGTGATGTGGGAGATTTTAACTGAAAAAAGGAAAAAGAGCAGTAGCAAGACTACCCCCTTTTCCTTTTTCCTACTGTATCTGAAAACCCTACATTTCCTATCTCCCCCTTTTTTTGGAGAGATTGTATTGGGCATGTGATGTAGTTAGATTTCCCGGCGCATGTAACCTTGATCTTTTTAAAGACAATTGTCTCATCACCCAACATAAAATTATTAACCCTTAAACTGTCCAAATGTAAAAGGATACGTTTGTACGCGTACTACTCCGAACGCAGATCTACGTTTTATTTTTCATTCCTTCAAATTTAGTGCGATAGGCCTGAGCGCCTAGACATGGGGAATGGGTCGGGCCCCGGGGCGCGCAGTATTAAAAAAACTGGGACCACTTAGTACCTTGTAAAACTAGAGCAAAAAAGGGGGCAAAAACCAGAGATTCACTGATGTCATGTCGATTAACACTCCCTTAAAAAGGAAAAATAAAAATGGTTAGATAAATCATGATATGTGGGTTGGTGCGAGTTGGGCCTGACTAGCTTGTGCACTAGGTCTGATGCTGTGCTTCTTCCTTCAAGGTGTGACCTGACTAGATGGGTTTTGGGCTAAGCTGGGGGGGCATGGACTCCGCATCCCGTAGGCCCTGCAGTGTTCCTTCTTTTTTTGTTCTTATGTATTCAGCAGGCGGTTTGGGTATACCTCTGGCTATAAGAACATAAAAAGGAGGAACACTGCACACCTGTTGGCCCCCACTAGGCAGGTCTTTTACATTTCCCTCCCACTAACAGAATATTTGTTCAACCTAATTTTCAATGCTACCCAAGAAATAAGCTTTATAATTTTATTTACCAGTGCTTCCCACCTCCAACCCTCTCACCATGAATTTTTTTTCCCCCCAAATTTTAAATACCCCAAAGGGCCTTGCTTAATAACCCTTTCTAGGGAGACGTTCCATCAACTACCCTATTTCCAAACCAATACTTTCCTTTCCTTTCTAAATCTAAACATCAACTTGAACCATTATTGGTTTTTTTGGGGAGATACCCCCAAGACCTTTTTTTATATCCCCCTTGTTAATACCCTATATCTCTGGCTATTTTCTCTCTCTGGCTATCTTCTCTCTCTCTCTGGCATTTTCTCTCTCTCTCTCTGGCTATCTCTCTCTCTCTCTTTTCTTCCCCTTTT